>PVKP010003602.1:0-106656 GCA_004027715.1 Plecturocebus donacophilus | reverse complement strand
GTCATCTATGCCACTTTGTCTACATTTAACCCAGTGCTGCTCACTGAGGCATTAGACTTGGATATACACACCCACCACATTTTATCTGTCTACTCTCCCAAGGATGAGCACCTAGATAGCCTCCAGCTCCTTGCTGCCCAGAGCTATGATGCAGCAAGCATCCCTGCACATGTTCCCATATAGCCTTGTGTGAAAATTTCTTTGGGATATATACCTAGAGCAGAATTGTTGGATCATAGAATATATATCTTATTTTCCTCTTTTTTTGAGAGAGGGTCTCTCTGTGTCACCCAAGCTGGAGTGCAGTGGTGCAATCATGGCTCAAATGGTCCTCTTACCTCAGCCTCCAAAGTAGCTAGGACCACAGACATGTGCAACCATGCCTGGCTAATTTTTAAAAAAATCATTGTAGAGACAGTGATATGGTTTGGCTGTGTTCCCACCAAAAATCTCATCTTGAATTGTAATCCTCATAATCCCCATGCCTCAAGGACAGGACCAAGTATGGAGGTAATAGGGGTGGTTTCCCCCCATGCTGTTTTCCTGATAGTGAGTGAGTCTCATGAGACCTGATGGTTTTATAAGTGTCTAGAATTTCCCCTGCTTGCACTCACTTTGTCCTGCTGTCCTGTTAACAAGGTGTCTGCTTCTGCTTTGCCTTCTGCCATGATTGTAAGTTTCTTGAGGCCTCCCCAGCCATGGGAAATTGTGAGTCAATTAAACTTCTTTCCTTTATAAATTACTCAGTCTCGGGTATTTCTGCATAGCAATGTGAGAATGAACTAATGTAGGTGGGGTCTCACTGTGTTGTCCAGGCTGGTCTCAAACTCCTCGGCTGAAATGATCCTTTCACCTTGGCCTCCCAAAGTGCTATGATTACAGGAGTGATGCTCAGCCTCCTATCTCGTTTTTAATAGCTTTTATGAAATATAATTCACCTACCATGTAATTCACTCATTTAAAGTGGATAATTCAATAGTTTAAAATATATTCACAGGGTTGTGCAACAGTCACCACAATCAGTTTCAGAACATTTTCATCACTCCCACCAAACCCAGTATCCATGAATATTTACTTCCTATTTCTTCCTGAACTCTTACACTCCTCAGCCTAAACAACCATGAATCTACTTCTTATGTCTACAGATTTTCCTATTCTGAGCATTTCATATAAATGGGAGCACACAATATGTGGTCTTTTGAAACTGGTTTCTTTTACTTAGCATAATGTTTCAAGGTTCTTCTATGTCATAGCACGCATCAGTATTTTTCTATTTTTAGTAGAGACAGGATTTCACTATGTTGGCCAGGTTGGTCTTGAACTCCTGACTTCAAATGATCTGCCTGCCTCAGCCTCCCAAATTGCTGGGACTACAGGCATGAGCCACTGCACCCACCCTTTGATTCCTCTTTACTGCTAAGTAATGTTCCATCCTATGACTGTATCACATTTTCTTCACCGGTTGACAGACATTGGAGTTGTTTCCACTTTTTGGCTATTATAGATAATCTGGTATGTACATTCATGTACAATTGTCTCTTGGTATCCATGGGGAACTGGTTCTAGGATCACCATGGATACTAAAATCCAAGGATACTCAAGTCCCTGAGTATTTGCATACAAACTACATACATCATTCTGTCTACTGTAAATCATCTCTAGATTACTAATACTTCACACAATGTAAATGCTATGTAAATAGTTGTATACTGTATTTTTAATTTTTATTATTGTTTATTGTATCATTTTAAAATGCCCCATCAGCTTTCAGGATCTTATTATTTTTTATCTTTTTCCCCTAAATATTTTTGATCCATGGTTGTTTGAATGCAAGGATGTGGGCTTCATGGATATAGAAGGCCAAGTGTACATGGTTTTACAGAGATGTGTATTCGTTTTAATTTCCCTTGGGTATATACCTAGGAACAGACAGGTCAAATAGTAACTCTATGTTTAATATTTTGTATATTGCCAAACTGTTTTCCACAGTGGCTGTACCATTTTGTATTCTCACCAGCAATATTTGAGCATTTCTCTATGTCCTTGCCTACACAAATGTGAAGAGGAAAAAAGGTTTTTTTCATTCTACTCACACACTCATCACAGAATATTCTGTGACCAGATATGTATAGATATTTGCCAGGTACTTCTCTAGTGGATATCAACTGGGTGTCCACTAGAGAATTCAATTCAATTCTGACACTATCTATCTTTAGATAGTATCAGATCCTACAGGTCAAGGGGTAGGATCCCACAAGATTGCCCCCAACTTCTGATACCAATCCAAGTAGATTGTGATCTATTCTTCTGACCAATGGGCTATAAATCTCCCTACACCCTTTCCAGAGTTTGGTGGGTGGGGGTGAAAGTTTCAACCCTCTAATCACTTGGTCTTTCTGGTGACCAGTCCCATTCTGAGGCTATCTCAGGGCCCCACCCTGGATAGAAAATACCAAAGGTTTTAGGTACTCTGTAACAGGAACTGGGGACAAACACCAAAAGTATTTCATACAATACCACTATTTGTTAGTGTCCATTTTTAAAAATTATAGCCATCCTTTTAGGTGTGAAGTGGTATCTCATTGCGATTTTTATTTGCATTTCTTTAATGACTAATGATGTTGCATCTTTTTGTTAGGTTATTGGCAATTTGTATATCTTCTTTGGAGAACTATCTATTCAGATTCTTCCCCATTAAAATTTTTTTTTTCTAGAGACAAGGTCTCACTGTCACTCAAGCTGGAGTGTAGTGGCATTATCACAGCTCACTGCAGACTCAACCTCCCAGGCTCAAGTAATCCTCTCACTTCAGCCTCCCAAGTTGGTAGAACTACAGGCATACACCACTACACGTGGCTATTTTTTTTTTTCTGGTAGAGATTGGGGTGTGGGGATAGGGAGTCTCATTGGGTTGCCCAGACTTGTCTTGAACTCCTGGGCTCAAGTGATCTTGTGTTGGGATTACAGGTGTAAGCCACAGAGTCCAGCCACCAACACACCTATTTTTTCATGGAGCTATTTTTCTTTTCATTATTGAGTTGCAAAAGTCCTTTATATGATCTGAATACAAGCCCCTTATCAGATAAATTTTACAAATATTTTCTTTGGCTAATTGCCTCTTAGCTTCAATATAAAAAATGGAACAGTTATGTGAAGGCCAAAACAACTTCATCTTAGATGGGAGGTCAAAGTAACTCCATCTTGGATGGTAATCCACCATATTGACTTCAGATTAACCTCAGTTCTGGGAATGCCTCTGAGATGTCCAGTTCATCTATTGTCTCTTGTGTAAGAGCATGTACTTACCATCAGTCCTGCCTTAAGGGCAAATTCCTACCCATTCCCTCTGAAGCCTGTGTGCCCCTCACCTCTGGGTCTAGGGGGTAATAGTGTGGGGATCTGCCATCTTTTTTCACTGTCTCTGGTGACACAGAAATGGCTTCTGTTCATAAGTCTCTATTAAAGGTTTCCTTCTAAGAAATTAGATCAGCCTCTTTCTTTGACTTCTCAGCTTCCTTGGACTTTGTGATAGGTTTGCATAGACTGCCCGCAACTGTAAAACCTGCAACTATTACTCACAGGGTACTCCTGGGTAGATGTAGATTGGATTGACAAGGAGTGGAAGAAAGAAAGCAGATTCTAGATTGGTTATCAATTCAGTTCAACTAATTTCCCACACTAGTAAACACTACCTATGTACAAGTTATTTTAAGCCCATAGAGAAGTTGCGAGAAGGTTGCAATCACAACATAAAGGAGTGGAATGGAGACTGCTAACACCTCAAAATACTATAAGTACAAATTGTTTTAAAATGTAAGTAACTCCAAGGCCTAGCAAATGTTCAGCACAGCATCTAGTCCACAAACATTTGCTCAATATAACTAAGTTGAGATAAGAAATAACTATATGGGCTGGGCACGACCGCTCATGCCTCTAATTCCAGCAGTTTGGGAGGGTAAGGAGGGAGGATCACTAGAGGCCAGGAGTTGGAGACCAGCCTGACCAACATGGTGAAATTTCATCTCTACTAAAAATACAAAATTAGCCGGGCGTGATGGCGCATGCCTGTAACCCCAGCTACTTGGGAGGCTGAGACAGGAGAATCGCTCGAATCTAGGAGGTGGAGGTTGCAGTGAGCCGAGATCATACCATTGCACTCCAGCCTAGGTGACAAGAGCTAGACTCTGTCTCAAAAAAAAAAAAAAAGAAAGAAAGAAAGAAAGAACTATATGGCAGAAAACTGAAAGTAACACAGAAATATAGATATCTACTAGTGTTATCACTGTCTAAAACAACCGTTGAATTGGAATAGGGACAAAAGATGAGAAAAGTGGAGGCAAATGACAAAGAAAGAGAGAGGAAAGGAAGGACTTTAAGCACATATCAAGGAGACCTGTGGTAAGGTTCAGAAAACCTGGTGGGCAAAGCCAGGTTGACATGTGCTTCCAGGGATTAAGAACTTTTAAAGGCTGGATGCCATAACTGACACCCGTAATCCCAGCACTTTGGGAGGCCCAGGCAGGTGGACTGCTTGAGCCTAGGAGAGCAGCCTGGGCAACATGGAAAACCACATCTCCATAAAATACGAATATTCGCCAGGCATGGTGGCTCACACTCGTGGTCCCAGCTACTTGGGAGGCTGAGGTGGGAGGATCGTTTGAGCTTGGGAGGTCGAGGCTGTAGTGAGCCAAGATCAAACACTGCACTCCAGCCAGAGTGAGACGCTGTCTCAAAAAATTTATATGTTTTTTTTAAAACACTCACATAGAGAAAACCAGGTGAGCTCTTTTTGCACTGACAGTTAAGGCATCGGTGGAGCCTATGTTTCTTATTAGCCCCACTGTTCTTTGCCACACAATGTTTAATGTAGACAACAGAAAACACTGAAGGCCATAAAAAGCCTAATTTTTCCCTAAGTAGCTAAAGAGGAAAGCAACAGAAACCATGCCATGAAATGAGAACAGAAGTAGTGAGATTAATTTTAAATTCTATTTCCTTTTTGCTTTCATGACTCAGAGCTAGGCCCACAAGTGACCCTTGGAATTTTCTGACAGTGGCCAACTTTGCATGGTGTTTGCTTGATATAATTTCCTACTGGACAGTCCTCAATGCAGCAGAGGTTTCTCAAGGAAACCGAAGATTCTTCATTCATTCATTCACTCATTTACTAATTTATCTGACCAATATATACTGAGTACTTGGTTTCCGTTCTAGGTGCTATGGATGCAATAATTTATAAAATGAAGATCCACTCCATTTATAAAATTTGATTTTTCATATTTTATGGAGATGTGGTTTGCCATGTTGTCCAGGCTGCTCTCCTAGGCTCAAGCAATCCACCTGCCTGGACCTCCCAAAGTGCCGGGATTACAGGTATGAGCAACGGCACCCAGCCTTTAAAAATTCTTAATCTCTTTAAGCACATGTCCCCTCCTACCAGTCTGAGGAGTGGCAGACATAAATAAATGAATGAGTAAACATCAGAGGTGCAAAGTGTTTTGAAGATGGGGATTACCAAGGGAATAGATGGTAATGGGAGCTGTTTTAGGCAGTGATCAGGGAAGATCCTTCTAATATTATTATCAGTGATCAGAGAGCTGAATGAAGTAAGAGAATGGTTCCTGTAGCTGTCTCTTGTAGAGGCCAAGGGACCCAGAGCAGAACCACCCTGGAGAGGGTAGAAGACAAAGTCAGAATAGGAGCCAGGAATGAACATACAACACCATTTACATTAACACAGAACATTTTCTATTTATATCCTTGGCCAGGTGTGGTGGCTTATGCCTGTAATCTCAGCAGTTTGGGAGGCTACGGTGAGAGGATCACTTCAACCCAGGAGTTCAAGGCCAGCCTGCACAAGATGGCAAAACCCCATCTCTATAAAAAAAGAAAAAAGAATTTGTCCTTTTAGGAAAGGGGATGTAGAGGTGTGTGTAGCCACCATCTGGCCTAGCAATTCCACTGGTAGATAACTATCCAAAATCATGAAATTGTGATATGAGAATGTTATAAACATTATTCATAATAGCTAAGAAGTGGAAACAACCCAATGTCCATCAACTGATGAATGGATAAACAAAATGTAATATCTACCATTTAAAATAATGAACGCAGAATAGAACTTCACTAAACATAATGTCGTGGGTGAGCAATGGCTATCTGAACCAGTGGCGTGTGTGTAAAATAATTTACCATGGCAGTTGTAGATAAAGAAAGGCAGATTTATTAGAGAAAGTATGAAAATATGTTGCCAGGGAGCAACAGGTAGACTCAACAGAAGAAAAGCTGACTGTCAGTAAACAAAGCCTTGCAGATTTTATAGACTAGTGTTTATGCTGCATGCTGAAGAGGGCTTTGTGTAGCACTGATAATGCCAAGGTTGCAGTGAGTTAACTTGCAGGTGTCTGCTGATGGCTGGGTGCGGGAAGATTGTGAGCTATCTGTGCAAAAGAGCTATGTGTCCTGGATCATGAAGAAAGGCAGACTTCTACCTTACCTTCTTTCTCTTTTTGCTCTCCCTCAGTCCTGCCAGCCTTACTCCGTTTCTCTAATTAGGACTTCACACACATGTGTAAGCATTCATTTGTCTTTAATAAGGTGCCAAAAGGCCGGGTAAGGTGGCTCATGCATGTAATCCCAGCACTTTGGGAGGCGGAGGTGGGCGGATCACAAGGTCAAGAGATCAAAACCATCCTGGCCAACATGGTGAAACCTCCTCTCTACTAAAAAATACAAAAATTAGCTGGGCGTGGGGGTGTGCGCCTGTAGTCCCAGCTACTGGGGAGGCTGAGGCAGGTGAATTGCTTGAACCCAGGAGGCAGAGGTTGCAGTGAGCCAAGATTGTGCCACTGCACTCTAGCATGGCACCTGGCAACAGAGCAAGACTGTCTCAAAAAAAAAAAAAAAAAAAAAGAATAAGATGCCAAAAACTTGCTTTCTCATAGCAGAGTACTTAGGATAGTTGTTCTTCTTACATGGTGCCAGACTTCCAAGAGGCAGCAGTGGAAGTTGCCGGTCCTCTAAAAGGTTAAGTATTACTTCACTGTATTTTATTTGTCAGAACAATCACAGCCGGTCCAGATTCAAGAGTGTGCAGAAATAGAATTCACCTCTTGATGGAGGAATAGCATGTGAATACACGCAGAAAAGAACTGGAGATAAGTTATTACAAAAATAGAATGGGATGGGGAGCTAGAAAACAGATTTAATATGTCAGGAGCCACTAACAACTGAAGACCAATCTAGAATTAAAGAAATTTAACTTCAGATTAATACATGATAGTGGATTGAATAGTTGGTCTCAACCCTTCACCGTCCCTGCATTCACACACTTGTCATATGGAGAGTATACTTCCCTGCCTTTTGATTTTGATCTTAGCCATGTTGTATTCTTTATCTATTGCTGCATCCCAAACCATCCTCAAATTTAGTGACTTAAAAAGACTATGCAACAATTCTGCAGGTTGGATAGGGGTTCTTTTGTTGCTCTCACCTGGGCTCACTCATGAAGTTACGTTCAGCTATCTGGTCAGCTGAGAGCTGAGCTAGGAAACTGGGGTGCTTGGGCCTCTCTCCACATGGGCTTTCATCTGCAAAGAGGTTAAACTGAGCTGGGCTTCCTCATCTTCCTTCTTGGCTGTAGGATTCCAAGAGGGTGTGAACGGGACTGTAAGGATCTTTTTTTTTTGAGACAGAGTCTTGCGTTGTCACCCAGGGTGGAGTGCAGTGGCATGATCTCGGTTCACTGCAACCTCTGGTTCAAGCAATTCCCTGCCTCAGCCTCCCAAGTAGCTGGGATTACAGGTGCCCACCACCATGCCCAGCTAATTTTTGTATTTTTAGTACAGACGGGGTTTCACCATCATGGCCAGGCTGGTCTTGAATTGCTGACCTCGTGATCCACCCGCCTCAGCTTCCCAAAGTGCTGAGATTACAGGCTTGAGCCACCATGCTCGGCCTGCAAGGGTCTTTTTAGACTAAGGCTTACAAGCCATAAATTCTACTGGTCAAAGCAAGTCACAAGCTCATATTCAAGGGGCAAGGAACATGTGCAGGGGGAAAATCTCTACCTTTTGATGGGAGGAACTGAAATTGACTTATGGTCATGTTGAATCTACTACATATTAATGGCAGCAGTTGGCCATCTGGAGCAGCTGCTGTCATCACACTGGCTGAAGTAGGGAGGCACAGCTGGAGCTGCATGCTCCATGAAGGTGGTGGAGCTGGGGACAAGTGGGAGACTTAATCATTCCAATTTGGGGCAGGAGCTTCCTGGGTGCCACTGCCACCACCTAATCCACAGTTATGGACCCGGGAATCCCTGTGCTCTTGGGGCCTGGGATTAGGTGGGAGCTCTACCCTCCTGGGCACAGCTGCATCTGCCCAAACTGTGGCTAAAGACCCAGGCCTCCTGTTCCAAGGAGCAGAAAAGAGCCCTACTCTCCCCGGCGCAGCTGTAGCCACCCAGACTGGTGCTACGGACCCAGACATCCCTTGGGTGATGCACTCTTGGGGGCCCTGGAAGGCTACCCCTGCCCTCACAGGCTCAAAAATGCCTGCTCCCACTGCCTGGCTCCTCCCTGCAGTTGGTGAGTGCTCTGATCTTGGAGCAAAGTTAGGGACAAACCCAGGTGCTGTCATAGCCAGGCCAGATATGCACACACTCGGGGCAGTGTTGACATACCAGCCCCCTGCTGCCTTGGCCTCCTCCAGATTTTGGGCACTGACAAACATAGGAGGGAAACTGAAGTAGGGGAAGCTAAAAGCAGCTTGGCACTGGCCTGCATGCACCCCTTGGCACCTACAGCCTGGGTGCCATGAAACAGCAGCAGGAGGCAGACATCAGGACAACTAGCTGCAGACAGGAGCTACTCACTCCAGAGTCTCCTCTGAGTTACTGTCACTCAATAGAACTCCTCTTCATATTGCTCACCGTCCACTTGTCTGCATATCTCATTCTTCCTGGATGGAGAAAAGAACTTGGGACCCACCAAATGAGGCTAAGAGTTGTAATGCAAACAGGGCTGAAACATGCCCCTTGCTCACCACGTTGTGGGCAAAGAGAAAGAAAGAGGAGCTGCAGCCCTTTGGGAAGTCCAGACTTGGGAGCTCCCTGAGCCAGGGCTGTGAATCTCTCTTTGGGGCCCTGAAGTTCCTGACATCTTCAAGCTTCTGGGTGCCACCATGTTTCCCAGTGCCAGCTGTGGAAGCTGCTTGTGGTGCACCTGGTCCGGTCACAGCCTCACAGGGTGCCAGCACCTGTGCTGGCCCTTGGAGCTGCCTGCTCTGCTGCAGCAGGGGCATGTCTGACTGTGCAGTGGTCGGAGATCATGCTTGCTCACACACCCTTCACCACTCCATGCAGTCTCCCTTGGCAGGCATGGGATCCAGGCCAGTAGTATGAGCTGAGGGCAGCCTACCAGGCCAAGTGAGTGGAATGAGCCCAGTGGGCCCAAGCAAACTCATGCAAAGGCACAGCTGGCCACAGAGGTGTCTGCCAGAAAAGTGACACCCCAAAGATCCCATAACGATATGTGACTCATTTTGGCCAATGGCATGCAGACAGCATGACAATGTGCCCAGTTCCAGGTCTAGGTGTTAAAAACCCTTGAGTGCTCCCAGCACTTTGGGAGGCCAAGGAGGGTGGATCACGAGGTCAAGAGACCAAGACTATCCTAGCCAACATGGTGAAACTCCGTCTCTACTAAAAGTACAAAAAATTAGCCGGGCGTGGTGGCACGTGCCTGTAGTCCCAGCTACTTGGGAGGCTGAGACAGGAGAATTGCTTGAAACCGGAAAACGGAAGTCACAGTGAGCTGGGATTGCGCCACTGCACTCCAGCCTGGCGATAGAGCGAGACTCTGTCTCAAAAAAAAACAAAAAACAAAAACAAAACCCTTGAGTGCTTCTTCTCAATCTCTTGTGCTTCTGCCATCATCACAAGAAGAAAAGGCCTCAGGTACTGTACTTGTTCAAGAAGAATGAGACATGGAAGGCAAAGTAGCTCCAGCCAACCTGCAGCCCTGCAGTGAGATGCAGAGCTGCCCAGCTAAGCCAAACCCAGATCAGCTAAACCCCAGCTAAGCTGTAGAAGAACAAAATAAATTAATGTTGTTTTAAGCTAAAGGGAAAGAAAAAAAAAATTCTGGTTTTTTTTTTTTTTTTTTTTCTGAGACAGGGTCTTGCTTTGTCACCCAGGCTGGAGTACAGTGTCATGATTATGGCTTACTTCAGCTTTAAACTCCTGGCTCAAACAACCTCCCCTCCCTACCCCTGACTACAGGCATGTGCCACTTGTCATGGCCACCTTGATTTTGTTTGTAAAGACAGGGTCTTACTATGTTGCCCAGGTTGGTCTCAAACTCTGACCTCAAGTGATTCTCCCACCTTGGCCTTACCAAGTGCTAGTATTATCAGCAAGAGCCACCACACCTGGTCCACAACTGGACAGATTATAATGCTAACCCTTAAATGGCTCAAAGATTGGGCATAAAACCCAAATCAGGCCAATCAGAATTATTTCCCTGAGAATCCCTCTCCTCCAAAGCCAGCCATAAAATGTAGAAGTACTATTCTAACTTTCCCTTGCCTTTCTGTGTAGGAGCTGGCCATAAAAATATTCTCTGATAGTAGGTCATAAGACCCTCATTCTACAGGGGTGCTGTCCTATACCCAAGAGAAAGGAATGCCACTCAGAAGAATCTGAACAAGTAGGCCTTGCTGGGTTTCACTACTCAATCTATCACCATTAGATCATTCTCTTTTTGTCCCCTCACATTTCTACATGGCAGTCCATTTTTCATTGAACCTAAACATAAAAATAGACAGTCTTCTCTGGGTCTTTGGTTTTCATATCTGAAGCCTTCCATGTCACAAAAAAACTTTGATTAAATGAAGTTGTTGCACCTTTCTCTTCTTAATTTGTCTTTTGATATAGGAATGTCAGCCACAAACCTTATGATGGAAGAGAAAAGGTATCACATCTTTCCACCCCTGTGCAGGGCTATTATGGTTCCCCATGTTCACTGGAGACCCAGCTTCCTCCCTGGAAGGAATATGGCACTGCTCTGCCATCTTGACCATGTCACCTCATGATCCAAGATGATTCTCAAGTTCTAGGACAGCAGTGAGGGAAAGGTATGTCTGCATCCTTGTGTTGTGGCTTTCAGGAAGTTCACAGATATCTACTTACATCTTACAGCATTGAATTTAGCAATAAGGCGACACTAATTATAAGAAAGGTTATAAAACAATCTTATATTTTGGTCAGCAGTGTGCCCACGTAAGAATCAGGGTTCTGTTACTAAGGAAGAAGCATAGAATGGAAATCAGATTAGGCATTTAGCTGTACATGCCACAATATGTAATGGATCTAACTTCCTGGGTGCAACTATGTTCATTTCTCAATAATGACTACACTAATATGTCTACTGATCTCCTTCAGCTCTAAACTATCCATTCCTATTTTCAGCAGGTTTGTTATCTTTTCAAAATATCTCATAGAAATCTCATAATTTCTCAAAATCTTAGTACCTGTATACGTATAATTACACAGGACCTACTGTGGCTTCTAAAAGATGACCGAAGTCAATTATTAAAATAGTTCACCATTCCTCATTTTCTTTCTTCTAGAAAATAGGCTGTACGCAGTGGCTCATGTGTATAATCCTAGCAATTTGGGAGGCTGAGGCGGGAGGATCACTTGAGGCCAGGAGTTTGAGACTAACCTGGCCAACATGGTGAAACCCCACCTCTACTAAAAGTATAAAGATTAACCTGGTGTGGTGGCGGTTGCCTGTAATCCCAGCTACTTGGGAGGCATGAGAATCGCTTGAACCCAGGACTTGAAGTATGCAGTGAGCCAAGATCATGCCATTGCACTCTAGGGAATAGAGAGAGACTCAGTCTTGAAAAAAAATAAAAGAAAGAAAGAAAATATATTGATAAAGAAATTCTTAATATAAGTTCTAGTCTTATTGAATAACATGTCATTACTCGATTCTTTTCTGGTGCAAGAAATGGTCAGAAACATATCCTTTATGTACAGTATATTTCACTTGTGGAATGGATCAAAACAGAAATCTGACTTTTATTAAAGTAATTTAAGGCCTTTTGAACAGAGGTTATTTAGAATATCTTTCTCTTTTTGTTTTTGAAGAAATGGGGTCTCACTCTGCCACCCAGGTTGAAGTGCTGTGGTGTAAGCATAGCTCCCTGCACTCCAGCTCCTGGGCTCAAGTGATCCTCCTGCCTTCGCCTCCTCCCAAAGCACTTGGATTATAGACGTGAGCCACCGGGCCCAGTCCAGAACATCCTTAAAACATTTAACATCGATAAGCTATGTACAGAGAGGTAATGTAGTATCAGAGGATATACCTTGGAGACCATACCTAGGTTCAAATCCCTGCTTTTTCACTGTATGGCCAGAGGCAAGTCATTAACATTGTGCCTGAAAATGTCCTCATCTGTAACACTGGGATAGTACTATCTACATCAAAGGATTATTGTGTGGATATATGTAAGGTTTCTCTAAAAATGGACATTGAATAGATGTTAATGATGGGCAAATAAAGACATTTACAGGAAGAACATATAAACTGTCAATCAGTTCAGCTTTCATTTTCTATTTTTGAGAGATAAACGACACAGTAGTTAGGAATATAAACTGTGGAGCCAGACTGCAAGGTTCCCAGCTCCATCATTTACAAGCTGTGGGACTTCAGGCAAGTTACTTAACTTCTCTCTCTGTGCTTCATCTGTAAAATGGGGATGATGATAATAATAACATTGTCCCTTAGGGCTCTTGTAAGACTTAAGTGAGTTGATACATGTAGAACACTTAGAACAGTGCCTACACATAGGAACCATGTGTAAGGGTTAGTATCATGGTTAATTTTATTTGCCAATTTGGCTAGGCCGAGGTTCTCTGATATTTTGTCCAACACTAGTTTAGCTACAAAGGTATTTTTAGACGGGACTAATATTTAAATCAGTAGATCTCATCTAGAAGATTACCCTCCAAATGGGGGAAGCCCTCAACCAATCAGTTGAAGTCCTTAAGAGAAAAAGACTTAAGTTATCCAAAGAAGCAGCAATTCTACCTGCTCTATGGCAGGAGCAGCCCATGGAAGAGTTTGAATACCAGCCTCAGAAGTTTAGGATTTTTTTTCCCCTACTGGAAATGGAGAGCTAGTGAAACTTTGTGAAATAATGTCATAAGATGAAAAGAGTATCAAGGGGTGTAGGATTAGTTAGGAGGAGGGAGAAACTAGGAAAAGAGAACAGATAGAAAATAATATAGCCTTGCATTATACAGGTATATATAGTTTGTTACTGGAAGAGCAATGAGCATCTGTTTCCTTACTGTTACACTGAGTCTCATTTTAGGCCATGTAGAGGTCCCTCATATGGGCAGCCTGCTGTCCCTCTCTTGGTCCCCTTCCCTTTTTCCCTTTGTTGTAATTCTCCTTCCTCCCAGGTTCCAGTTTCCTAGCGCTTCGTATGATCTACAAGAAGGCAGGGTGGGGTTAGTGAACATTATTTTTGCTGTCATTTGCGACCTGGGTAAGGTCCTTCCTGGTTTCACTGTGGGAAGATGACTGTGCATTCTTATTTCCTTATGTTAAAGCATCTTCAAGAAAGCAGATCTCTCTTGCACATTTCTCATAGCACAAAATTTGAATTTTTAAACTTTTTCTGAAGTATTTTTGTATATAAAATCTAGATTGCCCAAAGCCACAATAACATAAAACTAACCCTGGTTTCAAGTCTATATTTAACATTGCTAGGGAAAGAAACACAGTTGGTTACTTTCCCAGAGTATGTCAATTAGCTGGAAAAATAATACTTTCTTTTCTGCCATTGGAAGAGAAACTGACCAATAGAAGAGCAGTTCAGCACCTACACCCACTCTGTACAAAATAAGGAGGGTGTTTGTACATGCATTTGGTTGCTTGACAAACAGGCCTTTCATCATCTCTTACAATGTTACCTTGAGATTCCAAACCCTAATCTAAATGAGACTCAGAAGAGAGCAATGAGTTTAGAAAACCAGACTTCATTTCCAATAGGATATAAACATACACACTCCCAGCATTACAGATTTTAAAGATGAAGGCAGTTTCTCTTAATACTGTGTGGATTTTTCTGTTGTTTGGCTTGCATAAAACTAGTTATTTATACATTCACTTCATTCCACTGACAAGAAAAATATTTATTGAATATTCTCTTTAGAGATCACAAAGGAATTTCTGGACTGTTTCACCATATCTTAATAGCAATGTATTGCAGATATTACTTGGCAATAAAGATTGACTTTTAGATTATCCAAGGTATAATTTTCACTGTGTTATTCTGCACCATTTCCCACAGCTAGAAGGATATGACATAAATTTAAATGTGCTTGTATGTTGCTTTATAGGGTTTTCAATTTTTTAAACTGCATATTTATAGGCTTCCTCAATGCACTGTAAAAGCTTCAAAGAATAATAACACTGCTTATTTTTATGGGACACTTATGTTCTCTACCTAATTGAATTCTGGCAGTGACTATGTAAGTTAGGCAGGGGAGGTTATATTTAGGGCTGATTTGCAGATGATAAAACAGAGGCACAGGAAGTTCGGTATTTGCCTGAGGACCCATATTGGTCAAAAGCAATGTCAGCACTGAAGGGCGTCAGATTCAAATATGAGGAATGTTTTCTATGTTTTCAAGATACTTCTTGAATTAGAAACTTGTTTTCTCTTTCTCTATTGTTTCTTGGTAGCTTTGTACAGTATTCAACCACTGAATAACACCACACTTTCCCACTTGTAGCATTCCTCATAGGTACTTGCCTACCTTCCAATTTTCATGAAAGCAGAGACCATGTTTATATTATTTATTGCCATAAATCCACAGCCTAACATAGTTCCTGACAGGTAGTGTGATTTTCATGAATATTCATTGAATAAATGTATGAAAATTTCCCTTAGGCTAAAATTATCCCAAGAACAATTCAAAAAAACAATTTTAAGTTAGGGCTAATAGTTGTATCAGTTGAGATAGGATAGGTGAAGTTGGGTTAAGATCCAGTAGCAAACAACATCAAAGATTTGTTTCTTGCTCACGTTCCATGACTATCATAGGCTGGCGGTGGAATTCTCTTCTTTGGAGACATTCAGGGAGCAGCCATTCTCTGGAGCATTGCTGGTTGCAATGGCAGAGGCAAGTGAGCCTTGGAGGGTCTTGCATAGGGACATGAAATGCTCAACCTCAAAAATTATCCCATCACCTCCACTCACAATTCATTGACCAAGACAAGTCACAGGTGCCTGCCCTCCCCTGGCACTACTGGTTGGGTGATGAAGAGCTGTAAAGATTTGGCAAACAATGCTAATAATGACTATCATATTTCACCTCCTTGATGTTGAGCTTTTGTGACTTAAATAACAAAACACAATTTTGTATAACCGTTCTTACAAAATACATTTACAAAATATGATTGTTCTCACAACAGTTCTAATGGGAAACATGCAATTAAAGACTTGAATAAGATCAAGTAGAATAAATAATCATCAAATAGTCAGAGGTGGAAATGGAAAGACATTTCAAATATCTCTAGCACTGGTACTGGCTGAAGCTTTTTTGTTTCTATTTTTTGAGATGGAGTCTTGCTCTTTTGCCAAGGCTGGAGTGCAGTGGTATGATCTTGGCTCACTGCAAGCAGGTTCAAGCCTCCAGATTCAAGCAATTTTCACGCCTCAGCCTCCCGAGTAGCTGGGATTACAGGTGCATGCCACCATGCCCAGCTAATTTTTGTATTTTTAGTTGAGATGGCATTTTGCCATATTGGCCAGACTGGTCTTGAACTCCTGACCTCAGGTGATCTGCCCACTTTGGCCTCCCAAAGTGCTGGGATTACAGACTTAAGTCACTGTGCCCAGCCTAAAACTTATTTATTCCAAATTTGTGGAGTTAAATTACACAGGGTGGGGGAAGGAACAATCATATTTTAAAATAAAATCACTGCTGCAAGTTTAATTGCATCCAAGGACAAGATTTCAAATTCTCTGTCTCTCTCTCTCTCTTTTTTTTTTAAGAGACAAGGTCTTGCTTTGTTGCCCAGACTGGAGTGCAGTGACATGGTCACAGCTCACTGCAAACCCAAACTCCTGGGGTCAAGTAAGCCTCCACCTCAGCCTCTCAAGTAGTTGGGATTACAGGCATGCACTACCATGTCTGGTTAATCTTTTTTTTTTGTAGAACAGGGGTCTCACTGTGTTGTCCAGGCTGGTCTCGAATTCCTGGCCTCAAGCTGTCTTCCTGCCTTGGCCTCGAAAAGTGGTGGGATTACAGGGATGAGCCACTGAAACAGGCCTAAAAATTCTCTATGTCAGTGTTTTGGCAATTATCCTGGTAACACAGAGAAGGGACATCTGGGCTATCAATTCAGGATGGAACAGTCTGAACTTTGGAAAAACACATCCTAGTATCCCAGGCCCATGGTTTAGGCATGAGGCCAAAAGTAGCATACAGATACCTTTCTAGAAAATTGCTGATTCTGAGTATACAAAAATATCCATATCTAATTTTTAACAACACATGATTCATTAGTGAATATTAATAATTATGCAATTATATATACCTATACCACCCACCCATCAAAAGCCCTATGAGTTGTTTTGGGTATAATTTTCTGATAGCCAGTGATTTTCAGCAGATGGTTCAATTCTTTAAAAGATAAACTGAACTGGGCACAGTGGTGCATGCCTGTAGTCCTAGCTATTCCACTGAGGTGGGAGAATCACTTGAGCCCAGGAGTTCAAAGGTATAGTCCACTATTATCACACTTGTGAATAATCCTTGCACTCTAGCCTGGGTCAACACAGGGAAACCCTGTCTCTAAAAAAAAATAAGTAAATAAAAAGTAGCTCAACTTAATGAATGAATGGAGTGCTATATTCCCTTGATTATTTTGTACATTGTACAAAATAATGACTTGTCATGCCAAGTCAGCCTCTGTGGTGAATTCTTTTTCATTTTTAAATTTTTTGGTCAAATTTCAAATAATGATTTCCTTTACACATTGTTTGCATTTCTAAAAGCTTTTATTTTAGGTTTTGGGGTACATGAACAGGTTTATTATGTAAACTGTGTGTCATGGGGGTTTGGTGTACAGATAATTGTGAATTGTTTTTTGTTGTCACTCAGGCTGGTGTGCAGTGGTGAGATCATGGCTCATTGCAGCCTGGACCTCCTAGGCTCAGGTGATCATCTCACCTCAACCTCTGAAGTCGCTGGGATCACAGGTACGTACCACTATGCCTGGCTCGTTTTTGTATTTTTTTGTAGTGACAAGGTTTTGACATGTTGCCCAGGCTGGTCTCGAACTCTGGGCTCGAGTGATCCGCAGCCTTGGCCTCCCAAAGTGCTGGGATTATAGGCATGAGACACTATACCGACCATGAATTATTTTTGTGTATTTAGCTATGCTTCAGAGATTCAAACCTAGAAGCATATAATTCAAAAGACGTAAACTCCTGGCTTTAATTTTAATGAGCTATGGTAGAGTGTGAAATGGTGTGATTTTCAAAGGTAATTTCAAGGACTGTTTTAGTATTAAAGATATTCTTCAGAACAGCCTAACTGGCTTTGCTTATCATATGACTGTGGATTCTAGTCCATTTTGGTACAAGGATTTGGCAAAGTCATGATGTTCTCAGATGCTGGGCATGCAAATGCTTATAAAAAAGGTCAAAACTCCAGGACAATTCCAAATACTGTACATTTCCAAGCTTAAAGTTTCCCACATCTTTCTTCTTATTTGTTGCCAAATATGTTCACATTTGTGAAAGCAAAGTCCTTCATTACCTGCACCAGATTTTGATCCAAATGCTTGAGATATTGCAACACATGATACATTATTGATGAACAGGTTTTTAAAAACTTAATTGCAACTTAGCTACCAAAATACTCCATCAAATGAAAAGGCCATCACCAACAGGTATGTGCTGGAATGCTCATAGTAGCACTATCTATAAAGGCTCTAAATGACAAATTGCCCTTATGTTCATTAGAAGAATGAATTCATAAATTACAGTATATCCACAGAATGGAAAAAAAATGAATGATCTACAGCTGCATACAACAATATGGAAGAATCTCACAAGTATAATGCTGAGTTCAAGTAGCCAAAAATAAAAGAACATATACTTTATGGCTTTATATATATCAAGTATAAAGACAGGCAAAACTACCTATGCTGTTGAAAGTCAGTATAGAAACTCCCCTAGGAAGGAGGCAGTGACTGAAAGGCAGGTTGATGGGGTTCCCAGGTGTTAATATGTTTTGTTCCTTTATATGGGTGCTGGATACAAAGGTGTCTTCAGACTGAAAATTCATTGAGCTGTCTACATTTAGGATATGTGCACTTTTTAAGATGTATATTTCTATACATTTTTAAAAAAATTCCAGGCCAGGTACAGTGGTTCACTCCTGTAATCCCAGCACTTTGGGAGGCTGAGGTGGGCAGATTGCTTGAGCTCAGGAGTTCAACATGAGCCTGGGCAACATGGGGAAACCCTGTCTCTACAAAAAATAGAAACATTAGTTGTGCATGGTCGTGCATGCCTGAGTCCCAGCTACTTGGGAGGCTGAGGTGGGAGGATCACTTGAGCCTGGGAAGCAGAGGTTTCATGGAGCTGAGATAGCGTCACTGCACTCCAGCCTGGGCAGGAGTGAAATCATGTCTCAAAAATACATAAATAAAGAAAAGGAAACAATCCAGGAAGTCTATAAAAGACATCAACTCAACATAATATTACTCAAGGTTATTACTATAATTTGTGAGCCATCAATGTGAGACTCCTCTCTAATCAGCTTATTAAATGTACTGGATTCAGAATAGTTGTCCCTGGCCTAGAATAAGTAAAATGTCAAATCAAGTTAATTATTTATCTTTAAACTCTCTACTTTTCCCTCTCTTCAGTGATATTGCCATAGTTTAATCCAAGTCATCTTCCACCTTAAATTTCATCTGTCATAATCTCCTAATCAGTTTCCCAATAGCTTATTTTAACTGTTCTTTTCACATTAACCAAAGTGATGTAAAGTCTAAACCCAGATCCTTTCTTTTTTTTTGAATGCTTCAACAGAACCCCATTAAATTTAAAATGTAATGCCATCACCAGGCCCCGTCTGCCTCATCTCCCTCGCATCATGCTGTTACTCTCCTCCCTCAATATGCTAGAGCCACTTTGACTTTCTTTCCGTTCTTCCAAAACACCAGGCTGTCCCACCCAGAGATCTTTGTCTGTTGTCCCCTCTGCCAGGACAATTCATCATTTTATTGGTTCCATGGCTGAATGACTAATTCAGCTTAAATGCCATCTTACAAGGTTCTCATATAACAACCGTATCTGAAGTCATCCCCCAGTGACCACACTACGTCTATTTCTTTTCTTGACACGATGAGTGACTATTGTGTGTGCTTATTTACTTGCTGGTTTTCTCCCTCTTCTTTGTTAGACTGCAAATTCTATGAGGGCAGCTATCATGTCTGTCTGTGTTAGGGGTGTATCCCCAATGTCTAGCAAATGCCTGACATACAAGACGTCCTTCAATAAACACAGAAATATACCTGTTGAATGAATGAATAAACACTCCCGAAGGATCACACGGTACCTGTTCAGCCAAGAAGAACGTTGCTCTGTGCACTGCTTTTCAAAGAGATGGCAGTGAAATCAGATGCCTTTCAAGCTCTAGGCCAGGTAGTGTTGGCATTCCGTTCTCGGTTTCCTGGCTGTCACGACCACTTGTCCCTTTGCCCGCAGCGAAACCGCGTCCCCGCTCCGCCCGCTGGCGAGTTACCAAGTCTCGCGGCCCCGCCCACCGCCCAAGCGCGCCCCCTTTTTGGCTGGGGCGCCAACCTCGGGCGGGCGGGGCGCCGCCGCGAGCCCCCACTGGCCCAAGGCGACGTCGCTCCGCTGCGCGCTGCTGGAAGCCTGCGAAGCCCAACAGCAGCTGCGGGGAGGCTCGTTCCCGTTGGCGCCTGTGATTGGCTGCGATCGAGGGCCCGGGCGGCCGGCCAGCCGTCTCGTCGAGCGCCGACTGGCGGGATTTGCCGTCAGTCAGCGTGAACAGATTTCTTGCTCTCCATCTGGTCAACTGCAGGAGAGAAATTTTCGAGAATTTCCAGCAGGCGAGGCACTGGCCGCTTTCACTGCTTGCTCCTGAGATCCGAGACGACGGAGAAGGCACTCATTTACCGACCAAGAAAGCCCCTCCCCCGCCCTCCATTAGCTAATTAAAACATTTCTCAGGGACGTAGCCATCCAGAGGTAAGAGCCTAGGGAGTGCAATTCATTTATTACGGCTAACCGTGTATTATGTTCTTTATGGGCGGCCTCGGAATGGACATTAACGGGGAAGAGCTTCCCGGGAAGGCGCAGGGGAGACATAGGTTTCGGTTCCCCCGCCCTCCAGTCGGCGCTCGGCTGGCGGTCGGTGTGTCTGGGTTCTCCGAGCGCTGCTTTCTTCCCTTTGGAGGTCAGGAGCAGCTGGTCCGGGCGGGGCGGGGCGCAGCTTGGCTGCCTGCGCCCCGGGCGGCGGGTTTCCAGCCCAAATTGCTCTCGGCCTTGAATGTGGTCGCTGCTTGGAGGCAAGAGCGGCGCGAGCGGGGCAGGGTGTGTGGGCCGGCCGAGACTGGAGGCCCTGGCCCGAGGCTCCGGACGCGAGGATGCTGCGGGGTGGGCGCCGCGTCAACGCCCGGGCAAGAGAAACGTGGCGACCACGGGCTCGGTACGCCCAGAGGGAGGTTGGGGGGCGGAGACCTGGCGGCGGAAGGTGCCCCGGGAGCCCAGCCATCTGCGAGGCTGCGCGGGCGGGCGGGGGTGTGTGCTTCCCGCCGTGTGTCACCCTGGCCACTCGCCTGTCAGGACCAGCGAGCCGAGCCCAGGATCCTGAACTGTCCCCAGGTGAGCTTTTCAGGAGGTCCGACATCGGGAAGGATGCACAGCCCTGGCTGGTTTTGATCCGAAGACTTGGGTTTTACTTTGTGCGAAGAGCACGGTCGTCTCAAGGCCTTGTAGCTGGTGATGTCTTTTTCAGCAGCCGCTTTCTGTAGATGAGAGAATTCATTGGAAGTGACAACGATGCTCCAGGTGGAAATAGCCAGAGAATTTGCAATCTCTAAAGCTCTACTGCCTTTTCTGAGCTTACCACTGTTAACGTGCAGCAAGGCCTCATCGGTTCTTTCCGTCAGGGCAGAGGAATGAGGTTGTCCTTCTGTTTCAGAATGAGCTACTAAAGTAGCAGATTACAATGACCATGAAAAAGAGCAGTGGGGCCGGGCGCGACGGCTCACGCCTGTGATCCCAAAGCAGGCTTGAGCACAGGAGTTCGAGACCACCCTAGGCAACATAGTGAAACCTTAGCTCTACACAAAATATAAAAATTACCAGGGCGTGGTGGCATGTGCCTGTCGTCTCAACTCCAGAGGCTGAGGTCGGAGTATCGCTTAAGCCTAGGTGGTCGAGGCTGCAGTGAACTGAGATCACACCACTGCACTCCAGCCTGGGCGACAGAGCTAGACCATGTCTCAAAAAGAAAAAGAAAAACAGCCATGGTTTGTAGTACTCTAGTTAGGCAGCCGTGGCAGGAATAAGAGCAGCATGTGTGAGTGTGTGTGTGTCTGATAAAATGCCTTCGTTGTAATCGTTGAGTAGTGAGTTCTCGCTAATGATTTTTTTCATGCCACCTTAGTCATTACTACTGATCACACAGGCAACTTCCTTGACTGGAATCCTTAGAGAAGAGGAAAGAAGAGGGGAGAGTGGCTGGTGATGTAATAGAATGTGAAGGAAACTTCTTAAAGGCATTATAAAGTTAAAGGTTTGGGATATAGTCTGTGGCTTGTATGCGTATTTACTAACATATTAAAAGGCATCTATGGGAGTAGAATACTGAGTACTTTTCACGCTCACATTTCAGTACTTAAATCCAGTCACACATTTGAACATAGACGTATTCACATTAAACCTAACAGGGTTCCTTTGGAGTTTTTATTGTTGTTTTCTTTTTCCCCCTCAGTTAAAGCAGTAAATTTTCTTTCCCTTCCTCCTAGCAGGGTATTGATAAAGAAGGTATTGGGGTCCAAATTAGCTGAAATGCATTCTGGAAATTTCCATACTATTTGAATTTATTGGGATGCTTTAGTTGATTTTCTAAAAAGGTTGATAAATAAATATTTGGTTTAAGAATATTTAAAGTGGCTGAGTTCTCATTATGGAAGTTGTACATACTTAAGTGCCACTTCATAAAGGGCAGATAGGAATGCTTTCTTAAAATATTTTGTTCTAGAGGTATAAAATATAAGCAGGTTTCAGAACTTTAGAACTCCTGAATAATTTTGGCATGTGCTTAAACTGCCCTTTTGACCTGCTTTCAACATTCAAGAACAGTGTAACTCAAATCCAGTGCTCCTTTCTTCCAGAGATAGTGCTTCCCTTTTGGATGACTTGACTTCCAAAGATGGAATATAATGTTAAAATGGTTTATAAAATAAACTAGCTGTGATTTCCGATTGAAAGATTGAGCTAAATCTCCCCTGCTTTCTTACAAAGGAAGATTCCTCTGTCTCTTAGTTTGCAGAATAATGAACTCATCCCAATTTGTAATTGAGAACTGACAAAAGATAATTCTTAGGTGTTTGCTAATTTGTTCTCCACTCTTTTTGTTGTAGAGAACACTGATTGCTTTTTTCTTTCTTAAGGTTTTTGTTTGTCACATCACAAATTCTACTTCCCTTGCCTTGTATAATCATTCCCATGAGCATCAGCAGAGCTGTGGGGTCTATGATGGCAGATCCTGATTTTTGAAGCTTTGGAGGAGGAAACTTTTCTTGATGTGCAGGTTTAATTCAAAGTTGTTATTTACTTTGGGAACTCCAGTTGCCTTTGAATTGTTTCTTAGGGAATATGGAGGGGATTGGTATGACTTAGTTACACTGCAGATGGAAGAGGACATGGAACCACTTCATAACATCTCTTATTTGCCTAAGTGATGCTGACCTCTTTTTTTTGTTTTGTTTTTGTAAACCAGCTATCGATCTGGGTCACATTTCATTTCTGTCAATAATATGCCTTAGAATAGGTGTTTTCCTATGACTGCCTGCTTTCTGAGAGGATTATAGAAATAATACATGCGGAAGGAGGCCAGGTTGATAATTGATTTTTAAATATGTAGGTTTATAGAAACTGCCTAATTTGCATTTTATCTCATTCTTAAAAATGTTTTCAGTGGATATTTGTTCTCTGTGAGAATGCAGTTCTACTTTATTATTTTTTAAAAAATTGGGGGGAAAGAGAGGAGAAAAAAAGGCAAGAGTATACTGGAAGAGCTGCAGAAAAACTTTATTAATATTTAGTTATTTGTAATTCCAGAACTCTGGTTTAAAGTAGATGCATGATGGTAAAGTAGCCCAAGGCTGCATATGGCATATATACTTTCAGACCAAAGTCAAAAGAACAGTATTTTGCTAATCTCAAGTTAACTCTCCAAATATGAATATTTTCTAATAAATATATTTATTTAAAGTTCCTTTTTTTCCTATATGATATAAAGCTGCTTTAGGAACTATCTCCAAATAATTAGTACTTTTATTACCTGGTATATTGTATTCTAGTTTGAAATCTCAATTCATCACCTATAGTTAACATAATTGAGTTAAAAAAATTTTTTTTTAACTTACCATTGCTGGCTTGCATGCATAATTGTTGCTGAATAAAATCTAACTCTCAATTAGAAGCAAAAGAACAAATATCTCTTGCAATAGAATGTGTTGTTTCTCTCTCTCTCTCTCTCTCTCTCTCTCTCTCTTCTTTTTTAATGGACAGTGTCTTGCTCCGTTGCCCAGGCTAGAGTGCTGTAGTGTGATCTTGGCTCACTGCAACCTCCGCCTCCCAGGCTCAAGCAATCCACCCACCTCATTTTTGTGCTTTTTGTAGAGATGGGGTTTCACTGTGTTGCCCAGGGTGGTCTCAAACTCCTGGGCTCAAGCAGTCCTTCCACCTCAGCCCCCTGAGTAGCTGGGACTACAGGCACACGCCACCACACCTGGCTAATTTTTGTATTTTTAGTGGAGATGGGGTTTCACAAGGTTGCCCTTGGCTGATCTCCAACTCCTGGCCTCAAGTGATTTGCCTGCCTTGGCCTCTCAAAGGCTGGAGTTACAGGTGTGAGCCAATGCGTCCGGCCATGTTACTTCTCTTTGATAACCAGAGATGCTGTGTCTCTGCCACTCCCCAACCTGCCACCAATGTTGTCTTATAAAGAAATGAATTTCAGCCTTCTGTACAGGATCTTGGCCAAAAGCCCGAAAGGGATGACTTCCTGAGTCTTTAATGATCATTAATTGTTTTGGTGGTCATCTTTATTCCAAATTCTGTGATGGCAGAGCTCATGTATTTTTTTATGGCTTAAGTATCTAAAGATTGAAGCCAGGCTCTGTGCACATTCCTGTAATCTCAATACTTTGGGAGGCTAAGATGGGAGGATCACTTGAAGCCAGGAGTTTGAAACCAGCCTGGGCAACAAAGCGAGAACCTATGTCTACAAGAAATAAAAACAAATAAACATCTAAGGATGTTCTTTGGAACCTCATTCTTTCTTTCGCCTGTTTTACTCACTGAAAGAGGCCTTCCCTATACATAGCTACACTGATTTCCAAAAATTCACTTGAAAGTAATTATTTGAAACCTGTAGTGCATTTTCTCATAGCTGCACTCAAGCTGGGTTTCGTTTGTATATGTTTATACCTTTTGGAAAGATACATTTTTTCAAGCTCATTTTTTATTGTGAAATAATTTAAACATACAATTGAGAGTAATATAATACCGGTAGACCATCCACCAACATTATGAAACCTTACTATTACACCATCTTTTCAAATTGATTTTAAATTAATGAAGTAATAGAACAAAATCCTATGGAGACAAATTTCTCATTTGTGTGGAAAATTGCCAGAAAAAGCCCTACCCACAGTGGGATAGGAATTCCCCCTGGTAACACCCTCTAATGCTAAGATTGAGGATTGAGTTTTGGGGTGGGGTATAGAGTAATAGTTTCAAAGAAGTATAGTCTCAAGTGTCAGTGGATTGCTAGGGTTGGGAACAGAGAGCTGCAGTTGTGAATGTAAATGCATAGATCACTTGTTCAGAAATTAGGACTGCTTGTCACAAATGCAGTGCGGCCGGGTTCTTGAGATCACACCCCCACACCCTCCTAGTGAGAGCCTACCAGGAAGGGGAGCATCATCAAAACTGGCTTTTCTTTGTGCCTCTGGGGTGTTTGCATGCCAATTTATATTTACCACAGTAATATGGTATGTAAAGTTTAGTAGGTTGAGAAATCTCAAAATAAAAACTTAGATCAATCCTAGACTATGTTTTTGCTAAAACGTGGCCATTCTTTTTTTTTTAGATTAAGTCTTGCTCTGTTGCCCAGACTGGAGTGCAGTGGTGTGATCTTGGCTCACTGCAACCTGTGCCTCCTGGGTTCAAGCAATTATTTTGCCTCAGCCTCCCAAGTAGCTCGGGTTACAGGCACATGTCTCCATGCCTGGCTGATTTTTTGTGTTTTTTTAGTAGAGACGGGGTTTTACCATGTTGCCCAGGTTGGTCGTGAACTCCTGAGCTCAGACGATACACCCACGTTGGCCTCCCACAATGCTGGGATTACTGGCGTGAGCCATTGTGCCCGAAAACTTGGCCATTCTTTGGGAACAGAACTATTTTATGTATTCTATTAGCCTCTTATTTTTTCCTGAAAAGACTTTGATATTATTGTTAATATTTACCCCTACCTTTTCTTGAAAGCAATAGAGTTAATGAAGGGAAATATATTTAATTATACCTGTATTCTGTGTTCTTGCTACTTGAAGTGCACCTTGCAGACCAGCAGCTTCCATATCACCAGGGTGTTGGTTAGAAATGCAGAATGGCTCCACCTCATAGCCACTGAGTCAGAATCTGCATTTTAACAAATGATTGCAGGTTCAAGTTTGAGAGACACATCTTCTGTGTATGTGCACACTGTCAAATTTTTACAGAACTTAAATGCTGTGAATGAGGTAGGAAAATCAATTCATTTTTGATCCACTGTTCTTAGAAGTAGGCTATTGGATGTCTATCCAATATATAACATAAATATGTGTATTTTCTGTCAAATCCTTTATGACATTCATTTTTGGCAATATTTGATAACATACTAGTGATATTCAAAATTTCTGATGATCTCTCTCTCTCTCTCTCCCCTCCCCCTCTCTCCCTCTGTCCCCCCGACTTGCATAATTTTTCTTGAAGACATTCTATTATTGTTCCATTGACCTTTCCCTCATCACTGAGTCCTTTGGAGCTGAGTTATGTCAACAGCTGCCTTAATTACTTTGGTCAGAAGTGGTGGGAACCAGGTGAGAAGGAGAGTGCTGCTAAGCTCCCGCCTGCTGCAGGACGACAGGCGGGTGACACCCATGTGCAACAGCTCCACTTCAGAGCCTAGGTGTTCTCGGTTTGACTCAGATGGTAGTGGGCGTCCAGCTACCTGGGACAATTTTGGGATCTGGGATAACCGTATTGATGAGCCAATTCTGCTGCCACCCAGCATTAAGTACGGCAAGCCGATTCCCAAAATCAGCTTGGAAAATGTGGGCTGTGCCTCACAGATTGGCAAACGGAAAGAGAATGAAGATCGGTTTGACTTCGCTCAGCTAACAGATGAGGTCCTGTACTTTGCGGTGTATGATGGACATGGTGGACCTGCAGCAGCTGATTTCTGTCATACCCACATGGAGAAATGTATTACGTATGTACAGTGAATTTCACTCCTGACTTTGCAGTTCCCCTATGCTTCCTGCTTAAACTTTCACCCTTTGGCTGAGGCTTCCAGGGTAAACATAGTTACTTAAGTGGTTGTGTGCTGCTGCTTCATGAATGAGAAGTAGTTAATGAAGAGAAGTAGTTTAAGTGGTCATCACAATTTCAGAAATGCATGTTTTAACAATTCCTCTGGGGAAAGCATTAAACAAAATCTACAGCACTTAATTTGTGATCATTTCAAGTGAATTGGCATGATGTGCATGACATAACCTATGAGAAGCATTTACTCCCATCAGTGTAGGAAGTATAAGTGCTTCAATAAATGGTAATTACTCTTTCAAGTGGTGTGAATAGCTTTCAATACTTGACTTGTTGAAAATAGCTTTGGATGATTGTCATTAGTGTGGAGAAAATGCATTTAATGCAGGTGTTCTGGAGCTCTTCAGTTTATTTACTTCAACTATTATTAATGTATTTTTGAGGATCACATTACTGCTAACACTGAAAAAGGTAGAACATGTGATAGAGTTATGACCATGTAACTATTCTTGACTTCCCACATGACCCTTTCTTGACTTCCTGTGTATACCTCATTCCATGAAAGAACTCATAATAGGAAGGAATTCTTAACCTTTCAGGGTTGTGGTAGTAAGGATTAATTCTTCAAGGACAAGGATCTGGACTTTCATTTTTGTGCCCTTAAAAGCTTATCACAGTGCCTGATACTTACTGCATGCTCAATAAGTGTTCCTCAGCCAGTAAATCTTCAGCATTTAACAGGAAAATTATGAGGCCCATTGTGTGGAATGACTGCTAGCTAGCATTAACAGTGAAGAGAGAAACCTGTTGTAAAATGATTGTTTGATGCTTTTTTTTCCCTCCCCACAAAGGGATTTGCTTCCTAAGGAGAAGAACTTGGAAACTGTGTTGACCTTGGCTTTTCTAGAAATAGACAAAGCTTTTTCGAGTCACGCCCGCCTGTCTGCTGATGGTATGTAAAACTATCACATTCCTTGGGTGTTAGGGAGTATGTGGGATCGGGGAGGAGTTAAAAGTAAACAGTTTAAGTCTTTTGTGGGAGGGGATTTTAA
Source organism: Plecturocebus donacophilus (assembly GCA_004027715.1). Classification (NCBI taxonomy): domain Eukaryota; kingdom Metazoa; phylum Chordata; class Mammalia; order Primates; family Pitheciidae; genus Plecturocebus; species Plecturocebus donacophilus. Next base: position 78,712 of record PVKP010003602.1, on the reverse strand, counting down.
TGTAAACTTGTTTGTAAGGATTTATATAGAATTGATTTTTTATGAAGAATGACATTAAAAGCTGTTTTGAATCCAAATTAATGTAAATACCTCACTTTTAAATGAAATATATTGGAGAATTTTTTAGAAAGGGAAACCCCAAAACAGTTCTGATGTTGTATTTTAATTTTTAAAAGATTTAAAAAATGTTTAATCTGTTGCTCATTTTATGGACAAAATGTCCATACTATGAGTTTTGTTTTTTTGTTTTTTGTTTTTGTTTTTTTTAGATGGATCTGGTGACCAAGTGCTGAAATACACTACAGGTTAATTATATCTAGCTAAGAGAGTCATTGTCCAACAAGAAAAAAATTGCAAATAGATCCTAAATAGAAAAAGACAATAGCTAATTTGTATAATTAAAAGGAAGATGTTTTTCTGTCACTTCTTAAAAAGCTCAATCTTGCAGCTTTCCTCTGGCAAATAGTGATATTTTCAGCATAAGGGCATGCTAGTTGAATTTAAAATTTTGTGTACTGTGTGTCCTTAAATTTTGAAAGTGAAATGTTTCTGGTTTTGACTAAATTTATCAAAAGCATTTCAGGAAAACACAGCAAATGTTTTCCAGTTAGCTAGCCTCTAATCTTTTGCTGTTAAAGTTAACCCTGAAAACTTCTGTAACAGCCAAATGAATGTATGCATGTAACCTTGTAAATGATTTGAAAATGAATCATGCAATAATCTTGATCTGTATTTGGTTCTTTTTCTTAAAAAAAAAAAAGGGCACCACAGAAATGTCATTTGCACGGTTTTCAGTTGGAGTGCATAAGGATAGAGATTCTCTGCATTTCACACCTAAGGAACTGAAGATTAGAATGGTAAAGGTCAGTGCAGAGTTAGGGCTGGGATTTTCCTGACAACCAGCATTCTCTCTTCCCTCTCAAGGGGAGAGGAGAAGGTAACTGGGTTGGCTCTATTTACGATTTTGAGATTTTTCCTAAGTTTCTGTTGAGAACCTTAGTATCACACTCCTCAGGAAAGCATTGCAATCCACTCTGTTCAGGGATATGTTTTCCAGTTTGTAGATTATTTAGGCCCATTTTCTTTTCTATCATTCCTTTGAATTTTTTTTCCTTTCAACTGGACCCTTACCTTTAAGAAGACAGAAGTTGAAAGAGGTAAACTGTGTATAAGATTTAGCTCTTGTTCCAAATTGGTTAAAACACATGAAGCAGAAGAGGAAATAAAATGTTTTCTTATGGTTTTACTTTTATTACTTCCTGAATTTTGGTGTACTCTTATTTCATAATAACTAAGTTGGCTGTGAGTCTGGCTTTGTCTCACACCACAATGTTTATTGACTGTAATGCCTGTGGTGTGCCCCAGCTGTTCTGTACATAGCTGCAGCTTACTGGGCAAGGGTTTTGGATGAGGATGTCCATATTTATCCAAGGCATGTGACCACCAATCAAAAACATTGACCCTCATGGTGCCATCAGCCTTTTTTTAAAAATGATCTAGTCAATGTAGGTGCTTAAACCAATCAGTGATTGACTTGATGTAAAATATGAGAGGACTCCTTTCATTATTGAATGAAGTATAACTCCACAGAATTTTGAACTTAAAGAATTTAATTTACTTGCTTATCTTAAAAGAAACTTTCTAAAGATACCTTTGTCACAAAAACAGTTGTGTAAAGAAATTAATCACAAAACTGCAATTCATATGTTTGCTTCAGCAGCGCATATACTAAAATTGGAATGATACAGAGATCAGCATGGTCCTTGGGCGAGGATGGCAGGCAAATGCATGAGGCACTCCTTATTTTTTATTCTTAATAAAATTAATTCATTTTTAATAAAGAAATTAAAATGTATTATTTAATTTAATTCCTCTGTCATATACTTTGAGGTAATGATCCTAGAACATTCTTAAGATATTTTAAAATTTATTTTTTATATTTGGTCATTTGTTTGAAAGTATAATGGAGCAAGATGGGATGATGCCCTTAGTGTGTACTCAGAGAAAAAGTCTATTATAATATTGTTATTAAATCTTATTTTGTATATATTCTTATCGGTCTGTGTTTTTTAAAAATTAGTGTTTTGAGAACATTTAAAAATTTTATTGTTAATAAGTTGCTAAAGCTTTCAAAGATGGCAAAACTTGCCTTTTGATACTGAGGGCCTATTTTATCAAATAAATTAAAGCCACTAAAAATAGAATGCCATATGTTGTGTAACTGTTCAATTTGTGGACCTTTAAAAATGTCATCTTATATTTCAAAGTTATTATTTAAGTTTAAAACTTTAGTTTTTAGCAAGAACTGAAGCAGTATCAGTATTGTAAGAGTGGATAATATTCTTTTCAGCCTACGCATACAGGTAGTGCCAGTACTAGTGAAAGAAAATTTTGTAGTAAGTGCAATTCGTCCTTTCCAGTTTCTTTCATCTTTTCTCCTTTAGTATTACTCTCTTTCCCCTCCTCTTGAGCCCTTCCTGTGAGGTGGAGGACTGTGGCTTATTCATTTTTGAATCTCCAGTGTGCAGCACCCTGCATAGAACCTGGCAGGTACTCAATAATTATTTGAATTGAACTGAGATCTTCACTACCTACTGTTTCTCAGTGAAGTTACTGTAATTTATTCTTTGATTATCATATAGCTGATTTAATCAAATTATTAATAAAATGTATGCATTTTAATGAATTGTCATTCCTGGGTAGATTTGAATTTTAATTAGCAGACACCTGAAAAAGGCTTAGTTAAACCATAGAGGGGAATCACTAATGGTGAGATTTTAGGTATAAGTTGGGAGAGGTGCCCCTCAGTCATACTGAAGCAGCATTGTTCATCTGGCATAATACCTGAGGGTCATTGTCTCACTCCAAGGAAATCAAGAACTTGGACACACAAGGAATGAGGTTAAGAGTGGAGATTTAAGCTCTTTCCTGCAAAAAGAGGGGTCCGAAACAGGTTTCTAGTCCACGGTGAAGTGCAGGAGGCTTTTTAGATGAACTTGAGGAGGCAGTGTCTGATTTGCATAGGGCACGAAAGATTGGTCGGACCCGGTGTACCATTTTCATAGCACATGAAAAACTGGTTAGGGCTAGGTGTGCCATTTGCAGAGTGCTCAAGAATCTGGCCACCCCTACCCTAATCTTTTGTTATGCAGATGGGTTCTCTATCTGGCCAGTGCCTTGTTGCCCATTCCTTTACTGTACATGTGGTGACAAAGAAAAGGGAAGATGGAGCATATTGAACATGCCTGGCCCCAGGTAGCCCTTTGCTGTTGGCACAGCTGCCAGCATTCACCTGTGTAAGCTTCCAGCTCGCTTATGTTTACAGCTGAATTTTTCAGGCTGCTTTTTGTTAGAAAAGAAATGGTTTGAGAGCTGCTTTTTGTTCAAAGGAAAGCCTTGCCAAGGACTCCTTTACCCTCATTATCTGCCAAATAATTTCTTTCTAGCTCCTGTATCAATACGATATTAGCTTTCTTAAGATAAATTAAGTGAAAATAAAACATTCTTATCTCTTCTCAACGTCAGTTCCAAAGCTTTTACATCTACATAAAGAATTTCAAGTTATATTATTTAACGTTTAGAATATTTACTCTTGAATGGCACTACTATTGCCTAAGCAAGTTCACATTCAAGTTACACTTAGTGAGAGCTCTTCTCTGCCAGGCAGGTGTGAGTTCAGCATGGGCAAGAGACTATTATGTGCACTCAGTCCTTTCAAAAATGAGACCATGCCAAACACAGATGCAGCATGTCCTGTATGAATGACCTGTAACATACAATAAAAGCTTATCATTTGAGTAGAATAAAATAATTTACTTTTGTAGCTGGGGATATTTTGAAAAGAATAAAATCAAAATGCCACTTATCAAGAAATGGCAAGAACAAGATTCCCTTGTCCTTAAGAAATTGCCAGCTATTTTTATTGCTTTTTCGTTAATGCATTTTAAATCTGTCCTTAGTTCTCAGTAGTATATTTCATCACCATCTTTTAATTTTTTGCATTCAATTTATACCAGTAATGTCTACTTTTATAATAAAAGCAGCCAGTAAATTTGGATGATATCCTACCAGTCTTCTGTTGTTTATAAACAGCCACTTAGAACAAACTAGATGGTAGAAGACTTAGGTTATAATTCTATATTTCCTATAAGCTCTTCAGAGTATTTCCGGATTGCTTAAACTTTGAAAGCAACAAAGCTCCGAAAGGGACAAATGGAACAAAAAGAGAAGACCTGCTCTGACATTCAGAGTGGGGGGCATTGATGGCATTGTGAGTCTCATCAGAAACTTTTATGTTCTTCATATCCTGTAACCTCTTTATGGAAGAATTAAACTACAAAATAACCAGGGCTATAAACACAGCATTTTCGAATCCCCTATGCTGGGGCAGCCAAAAAAAAAAAAAAAAAAATAGGGAGAGCATTGAAGAGAAATGTTCTTACTGTGCTGCTACTGCTTCAGCTCATTACTTTGATTTTGGTATTCATGAGTCATGAGTGTAGAACACCCATTTTTAATAAATATTGAAACTATATTGGTTTATACATAATATTATATACACAACTGAGTAATTACTAGGAGTTATATTTCTTTGAAAAGTATAACTTTTGCTCTTTATGTTGCCATTCAAAATCTTGATCGTTTTTCTTTTGATGTGTCGACTTGCAACACCGGGGAAAGAGAGAGCTGCAGAAATACCCATTTTGTGAATTATATAAAATTATAAACATGCATTAGAGCTCAAGAGTTTCACTAGCCTTTATTTAAACAATAAATTTAAATTAATCATTCTACTCAAAAATGCCTTCTAGGTACTAAATCTCTGCATTAAGAACCATTAACGAATGCATGTATCTTGTATAGGAGGTGCTTTGATTCCTTCTTGATAGATATTTAAGTCCCAGTAAGTTGGTGGTATACTGTAGTTTACATCCTGCTTGTCAGATACAAATTCTTCAGTGCTGTAACTGTAGATTTATATATTATTGAGCCAATTCTAATATTGCTACCAAATTTACAGTGCATTTTTTCTAACTCAGTAAAGGTACTGATTTACTGTGTTTAAGACCAACTATTTTAGTGAATGTGTATACGCATGAGTGTTTTTGTGAGTGTGTTAAATGTGTATCTGTGTCACCACTTATGTGTCTTGGTACAGATACATTTGTATATAGTTTTTTCAACCTTAGAAACCACAGAATTGAGAAAGAAGTGTTACTGTGTGATGAAAAAATAGACTCAAGTACAAAATACCATCAACTGGAACAAACTGAGTTTTGGAATCATTGATTTGGCATCTCCTGGAATATTTTGTAATTTGCTAGTGAAATTTTCAGCAAAATAAAAAACGCTTCCCTTATTTTGCAGCTCTTTCTCTGCTCTCCCATGTGTTGCAGGTTTGTAATGTTTGAGCACAATTCCTGGGTGAAATTTCCTATTTGCCTCTGTGCGTGTTATTTGTGGCAGAGAACTGTGCCTGGTCAGCAGCTCTAGACCTGGAGCCCGTGGACACTATATGCTGGGCTTCAGTGGAAAGAGAGATCTGCTTAATTTTATCCCAGGTGAAGGAGTCCAGCGGGTCCTAGCCTGGACTACGGGAAGGTCCCCACATCCTCTTTGTCCCATTAGTTGAGATGACTTGCAGTAGAAATTGTCCAGTGAGTGTTAAGAACTTATTGAAAGATGTCTTAGTTTTCTAATTCTGTTGTTAGGGGAAAATGAGAATTTTTACTTCCATGTTAAATGTTAAATGAAAATGAATGCCGATTTAATATTTATATTCGTAAATGCTTAGCAAATCAGAATTGACAGTTTTGAAGCCTTTCCTATAAATCCTGGGATTTTGGAACTGTGAAGTTGGGTTGGTAAAAACTCAAACTCTTTTAAAATTTCTAGGTGACAGAGCCATGAATTACAAGCCTAAATAACTAAACTTAACGAAATTTTTAACTCTTTTACTGTGGCCAATAATAAACCATTTTAAAGAAAGCTATTGCTGATGGTTTAAACAAAGGGAAGGAATATTAAATTCCCGGGACAGGTAGCATCTGAATAAATGCCTGTGTTCCCTTACCTGGCTCTTTAAATCATTTGAAATATTATAGTTAGTCAAACTGTAAAGATTCTATTGTATATTTGTTTAGGTAATTTAAAATTAAGAGTTAACATTTGTAATATAAATATCACTGATACTTATGCTAAAACATTTATGTTATATATGGACAAATATATCTTTCATCATTGCAGAAATATTACGTTGGCACAACAGTTCCAAAATCAAGAGAAAAATGGGAAGATAGTGCAACTATAAATGTTATTTCTCAAGAAAGTTCAGCATGACTATAAAAGATTAAGTAGACTTTATTCTGCTTTTCCATTTTACTTTTCTGATTAAAGCAGGCATTTTAATATACCAATTGGAAACATCTATTTATATATATATATATATATATATATATATATATATATATATATATATCTCCTTCCAGTGCATTACTGATGAAGTTTTCAAAACTATCTTTTTGGGGAAAAAAAAAATTTGGAGAGATTGAATCTTAATCGGTCAAATCAGTAGCACTTCATTTTTCCTAAATCTGCCTTTAAAATCAAAGTAATCTTTGGAATGTTTTAAAGAGTTAACAGTGTTACTAAAGACAATACCTGCTTTAAATAAGTTATCTTTTCCAATTTATTCCACTTTGTTTTATTTTTTAGCTCATAATTTCACAATATTCTCACTTTTGACAAGGCTCAATGCACCTTAACAATTTTTAACAAGTGGTAAAGAACTTAGGGCAGACACTGTTAGAAGAAATCAAAGGAAGATGCAAAAATGCAGTGTGAGTGGCTGGAGGAAATAGTGGTGACCTCAAGCCCAGTAACAATGAATTTTATTTGTTATTAGAGAAAATTCATATGTGTGGGATGCTGTGGCTCAAGCAGGACCCCAGGAGTTGCAGCTGGCAGTTCTGCCCTGCATTTGGAGTTTGGAGTGTTAACTACACCGAGTTTATGAGAAACTAGAATGAACTTCATTCTCTACCCCTCCTCCCCCAGATTTTCTGCTTTGATAATAATGGTTGTAACTTTGTTTCATGTCTAGGGAAGGACAAAGATAAACAGAAAAGAATGTGAGCCTGTAACCATTTTAGGAGTTTTTGGTGAACATTTATAAAATTAAAACAGTTTTAGAAGCATACAGAGGTAGAATATGCAAATGGTATGCCCTTGACATATCTCACTTAGCTGACTAACTGATAATATGTTCACAGGATAGGAGTAACAAATGGAAGGGAAAACTTTCTAAATCCCTAGACTGTAGAAAAGTCAGCTTCCCTGCGTGGGCTCAAGTAGACCTAAGTCATCCCACCAACGGAGCCAACCTAATTAAATTTTAATACTTTCAGTCCAGACACCAGATATCCACGAAGGTGTTGTTAAAAGTTCAAGTCAGCCCTACTTGATATGAATAGAGGCCATTTGTAGATAGTGATACAGTGTTTGCCAGATTAGGTTAGCAACCTTTCCTGTTTGCATGGAGCCTTGGTTACTGAGTTAAATACTTGTTTCTCTGCATGCTGTTACTTACATAGTTCATTTGCATTTTATTTACTTAGCTCTAGTTAAATTAGAATGATATATTCCAGCATTAGTTGTGCTTCTGTTTTATTTTGTAATAAAAATTCCATATCCAATCATTTGACGGTCACTAACTTGAACTCTTTTTTCATAATATTTTTAGCAACTCTTCTGACCTCTGGGACTACTGCAACGGTAGCCCTATTGCAAGATGGTATTGAACTGGTTGTAGCCAGTGTTGGGGACAGCCGGGCTATTTTGTGTAGAAAGGGAAAACCCATGAAGCTGACCATTGACCATACTCCAGAAAGAAAAGATGAAAAAGAAAGGTACTACCACCACTGATCCATCATTCTATGTGGATGATGCTTTTAGTTCATAACAGTTTTTAAACTGATGTCATGCTTAAGTTTAACAGTGACTTGGCTTTCTGCATATCACATCATTGTCATTTAACTTTTAACAGGATCAAGAAATGTGGTGGTTTTGTAGCTTGGAATAGTTTGGGGCAGCCCCATGTAAATGGCAGGCTTGCAATGACAAGAAGTATTGGAGATTTGGATCTTAAAACCAGTGGTGTCATAGCAGAACCTGAAACTAAGAGGATTAAGGTAAGAAAGGACCTGCAAGCACTTGATGCACCTGCAGAGAGCGAATGTAGGAATGTCTCCGCTACAGTCTTTCTTGGAAGCCTTGACTGAAGCCAAAATAATTTTTAAAAGGGAGTAATATATGGAAGGATAAAAAAAAACTTTTCAGGTAAAATAAGGTGCTACTATTCTGGCCTAATATATTGTAGAGGAGAAAACATAAATTATTTCTTTCCCCCTTTTTAGGTTCTTAGCTGAGACACTTTCTTGAAAACAAAAGTCAGATTAACTACAACAACTACAAATAAGCAGATGTTTCAGCGTGCTGTACCCATTGTGCAGGAAAGGCCTCAGTTCAACGTATTTCTCTCTCAAGGCAGTGGCTTAGGGGCTTTGCTTAAATAGTGTTTAAACAAAAAGCCATAAATCCTGCATAGTGACAAGATAAAGAAAAGAACAGTTTCTGTCTTTTAAAAGGCAGGAAAATGTGTGGAGATAGTAAAACCTGTTCCCAGATTTCTCTGGTGCCTGCGGGTTTCTTCTCCCGGCGGATAAACAAGTGCTGTCTCCAGCCACCAGGCAAGTAGAAGCTGAGGAAGTGTTCCCCTGCCTTTTCAGTTACTTTGGCAATCCTCAGTATTTGGGAGAAAAAATATTTTGGTTTCCCTCAGTACGAAGAAGTGTTAGGTTTTTGTTTCACTCCGGCTATGGAATTCTTCTGGTGGAATGGTCCTACTGTTCTTACTCACCTGCACCCAATCATCCAGTATCACTTGCATCACGTGCACCCAGTCAGCCAGCATCACCTGCACCCAATCAGCCAGCATCACTGCACCCAATCAGCCAGCATCACTGCACCCAATCAGCCAGCATCACCCACACCCAATCAGCCAGCATCACCTGCACCCAGTCAGCCAGCATCACTGCACCCAATCAGCCAGCATCACTGCACCCATCAGCCAGCATCACCCACACCCAATCAGCCAGCATCACCTGCACCCAGTCAGCCAGCATCACTGCACCCAGTCAATCAACATCACCTCCACATGGAAGCTGCCCCGACTTCCCTTTCCACCAAACCAAATAATCGCCCACTTCTACTTCTGCGGCATCCTTTGCATGCTACTGATCAGTGTCCTCATTGCCCTAAACTGCCCCCAGCACACACCCAGTCCATGAACTGACACTTCTCTAAAACTCCTGAGCCACTGTAGTCCCTAGTACAGTATAGTGTAGGCTTCCAAAACTGGCAACAAACACTTGTTAATTAATTGCATGAAGGATTTCAAGTCTATAGATATCCCACTTTGTGTCTTATAGATATCCTACTCCTACTTCATTTTATCTAACAGATACTTAGGCAGAGTTTACCATGTGCTAGGCTTTGTTCAAAATAAGTACTACTATTTCCATTTTTCAAGGAAAATCTAAAGCATACAGAGATCAATGCACCTCTGCTCACCCAGCCCTATAATAGAGGCAGGATTAAAATCCTAGAAGCCTGGCCTTAAAAGACAGCACTCACAACCATTACATCCAGCTACCTCTCAGCATTGGACTCTCTGGATTCTCCCTTTACAATGTCAAATTATGCAAGTAAAGCAAGATATCTTGAAGGGTGTTTGCTAAATGGTTAGGACTGATTATCTCTGGTGATCGGATTTCAGAGGATTGCAACTTCTTTACTCTTTACTTTCTGCTATTAAGTGCTATTTATATTTTACTACTTAAATATTAGCTTTATCCTTGGTGATTAATTCTAAATGTTACTACTTTTGCCCAACATATAGGCTTTACATTTTCACTGTTTGCCTATGTATTAGTCTGTTCTCACACTGCTAATAAAGATGTACTCGAAACTGGGTAATTTAAAAGCAAAGAGGTTTAATGGGCTTACAGTTCCACTTGGCTGGGGAGGCCTCACAATCATGGTGGAAGGTGAAAGAGGAGCAAAGTCATGTCTTATGGTAGCAGGCAAAGAGAGCATGTGCAGGGGAACTCCTCTTTACAAAACCATCAGATCTCATGAGACTTCTTCACTATTATGAGAATGGCATGAGGAAGACCCCACCACCATGATTGAGTTACCTCCCACTAGGTCCCTCCCACAACACATGGGAATTATGGGAGCTACAATTTAAGATGAGATTTGGATGGGGACACAGCCAAACCATATCAGCTTACAAGCTCTTACACAGATGACCACTCAGCAAAACGGATAAAAATCTTTGAATTATAGCAAGATTATTCTAAGGTGGAGTCTAGCTAATAATCATAGGCATTTGGTTCTGATTGCAGTTACATCACGCTGATGACAGCTTCCTGGTCCTCACCACAGATGGAATTAACTTCATGGTGAATAGTCAAGAGATTTGTGACTTTGTCAATCAGTGCCACGATCCCAATGAAGCAGCCCACGCAGTGACTGAACAGGTGACCCAGAGCTTCTGCCTGAAAAGGCTAAGGAGAAGGAAAGGACAGCCCAGGCATTGTGTTTTAGCTTTTGAGTGTTGCAGTGAATTTTACACTTGATTCTATAATATTTTCAAGTATAAAATTTTTATTATTTTCCCAAGTTAAAATTTTAATATGCCAAAGAAATGTGCATTGTTTATTCTTTGGCTTTGCATATACTTTGAAATGATAGTAACAGCAATAGTAAATTATAATAGTGGTAAACTAATATATCACTTACAATTACTGTGTCAAGACAGTATTCAAATATAACTCATTACTATATGTATTGTACAGTATATACAATGACATATATTGTAACACAATAACCCTATTGAGTTGGAGCTATTATTGTCCCTTTTCACAGATGAGGAAAATAGGTACAGAGGCAACACAGTTAAGTAACTCACTGAAGGTCACAAAATTATTAAATTGCAGAACTGGACTTCAAACCCAGACAGCTAGGTTCCCAAGTCCAACCACTTGACCATTAAACTAGAGTGCTCCAAGCAAATATCCAACTTGAGGATACAGCATAGTCACCTTCTGGTTATTCAAAATGGGTGTGTGGAAAAGATAAACCAAAATATAAAAAGGCATAGGGATAAGGTTGTGTGTCAGTCAGAGCTAAAATTAGAAGAAAGCTGGGTAATATCCAGTAAAGAAAACATAAACTCTGCTTTGTATTATTTAAAGTGTGTTTTAATTCAGTAGCTATTTTTGCATTTCCCAAATAACAGACCTTACTTTAAAAGTATTATTTGCTTGGAAATAGATGGGCAACATCATCATAATACATGAATTATTCATTTGGTTACTGCCTTCACCCGTGCTAACCAGGGTGCTCATGAAATTGAGGAAATAGGCCCAATTCCATGGATGAACACTTCTTTCCCAATTTCAACTGCCTGTCTTGCAGAAAAAAAAAAAAAGAAATAAAATTTCTAGGCCAGGTGTGGTGGCTTACACCTGCCCTTTGGGAGGCTGAGATGGGAAGATTGCTTGAGCCCAGGAGTTTGAGACCAGCCTGCGCAATATGGCGAGACCCAGTCTCTACAAAACAAAATATATATATATATTTTTACTTAGCTGGGCATGGTGATATATGCCCGTGGTGTCAGCTTCTTGGAAGGCTGAGGTGGGAAGATCACCTGAGCCTGGGCTGTTGAGGCCGCAGTGAGCTGCGATTGTGCCACTGCACTCCAGCCTGGATGACAGAGCAAGACCTTGTCTCAATAAATAAATACAGATTTCTAGATACAAGAATACACAGTGTTCTAGAGCTTTTAATAAGTTTGCCAAATTCTCTGCCAGAAATACTGTACCAGTTTACACTGTAGAGCATGTTCTACAGTTTGTTTTTCTCCAAATTCTTACCATATTTTTTTCTTTTTACCAATTTGATAGGTGGAAAAATCAAATTTTAGTGTAGACATTTATATCTTTTTTCCTTTGTTAGTGGGGTTAACTATTTGCATAGGCTTATTAGCCATTTGTATTTCTTTTATGATTATGGCTAGTTTTTTTTTCTTTCAATTTCCAAGGTTTTTATTCTGTTAGGGTAAATTTCCCTAAAGGAAAATGAATTCCTGGTAAGAGCTAACAGTTATCAAGTCCTTACTGTGTGTTAAGCCCTACACTAAATGGTTTACACGTATCTTCATTTTCAGGAGCTGCTTGCCAATGCACCTTATCTTCATTTTCAGGAGCTGCATGCCAATGACCTTAGTCCACTGATGTTTCTGTTGCCAAAATTGCTACAGCAGAAATAGTTAATATGGTTGTTTTGGGTCATCTGTTATTCCATGTGCAATTTAATAAACCTTGTGGGCATTAATACATAGTGAAAATCACAAACCATTGTGAAATAAGTAGATTAGTAACTGCATGTAAGACCAGTTTGGCTTTCCAGGGGAAGGGGATTTCCAAGGGAAAGGAAGGCTGATTTCTCTTTGTAGAGCCTGTGATTTCCAATGTTTTCTTTTTCTTCTTGCCAAATCTTGCAGGCAATACAGTACGGTACTGAAGATAACAGTACTGCAGTAGTAGTGCCTTTTGGTGCTTGGGGAAAATATAAGAACTCTGAAATCAACTTCTCATTCAGCAGAAGCTTTGCCTCCAGTGGACGATGGGCCTGACTACCAGCTGGGACTTTGAGTTTCTGTGCAACAGGTTTTCACTGAGCATGTCAAGAAACTGATGAGATCAAAAAAGTGTCCTGTATCTGGGTGACCCTGTGACTCACTAGGTCAATGCACAAGTCAGTGTAAACTTAACCACTTAGTTTTCTTCAGAAATACTCATCATATTTATGTTCAGCTATATGTGCTCCATGTAAGTATGTGTGTAGTGATGCTACTGTGAGTCTTTAAATTGAAAGAGCAAATAAGAGGTGGTTTGGATACACTTGATGAGAGATGAGTGTTACATTAATAATTTTTAAGACTCTTAGGCAGCTATGGGTTTTTTTTTTTATCATTTTTGTTCTTTATTCACTTGAACACGTTTTGAAGTTCTTCAGAACTAGTGAGTTTGAATTTTGACAGCTATTCAATATGTGATCTCCAAGTTAAAAAAAATTTTTTTTTCCAGACTTTCCTAATTCTAAAATGCAAGTTTTTATTTTTAAGAACTGTCCCGATGAATAATTATGAAAACAGTTTTCTGTTACCATATTTTGTATTCTGGACCACTTACTGGTGAAAATAACCTTCCAAAAGAAATTAATTCGGCCAGTCACAGTAGCTCACACCTGTAATTCCAGCACGTTGGGTGGGTAGATCACCTGAGGTCAGGAGTTCAAGACCAGCCTGGCCATCATGGTGAAACCCTGTCTCTACTAAAAATACAAAAAAAAAAAAAAAAAAATAGCTGGGTGTGGTGGCAGGCACCTGTAATCCCAGCTACCAGGGAGGCTGAGGTAAAAAAATCACTTGAACCCAGGAGGCAGAGGTTGCAGTGAGCCAAGATTGAGCCATTGCACTCCAGCCTGGGCAGCAAGAGTGAAACTCTGTCTCAAAAAAAAAAAAAGATATTAATTCAGATGATATGACATTACTAAATTATATACATATTTATAAATGTGTATTTCTACTATCTCATCAGCCCTCCTCTCTGTTCATTCCTATTTTTCTGCAGTTAAGAATACTATAAAAATGTGATTATTCCTTAATATCAGAAAGAATGTACAGGCTAAGAGTCTTCTGGTCAAAAGGTAAATACTGATGAAATCAAATATTTTGTATAAAGTTTTCATTTGTTATTGCTAAATCTATTTTGTGTTTTGTATATAGTATTATAGTATGTGTGTATCACTTACAGAGTAAGCAATTGAATAATTTGTTAGTAAAAATAATACCACATTGAGTGATACTGCTATAGACATAGCTTGAGTTTTATGTCTCCTTTTTGCTCATTTTCTGAGATCTAGAAGAAAGAATAAATCTAAAATGAACATTAAAATATTCTCCATTTCAGCTTGCTATGTAACTTAGGAGTATAAAACTATACTTCTCTTTATCTGCATGTAAGTTTGCTGTTAAAATGTGAATTTCTAAATGTTTGTTTGGAATTAGATCTGTAGTTTATTTCTGCAAACTATGTAAATTTGTTGTATGTGTGAGTATGTGTACATATGTATATTTTGGAGTAATACAAAGTTAAAGGGAACGGTCTCACATAGTTCTTTCACCAATTTTAAATTATTGATATATTATTTTTAAGGACTCTTGACAAACTAGGGGCAATTTCCTTATAGTGGATAACCAGTGTTTATTAGCAGATGAGGAAATAGATGAAAAATTGCTGTACGGCAATTTGCATATGAGGTAATAGGATGTGAGAAAAATACTGAATCTTAAGAATGACATGGAATTTTGTGGCATAAACAAAAGAAAAAGTTGATGTAGTACATACCTTCAACTGTTTTTTTGAGTTGACTTTTTTTTTTCTTTAAGCTTTAGGTAAAGGTGTATAAGGAAGGAGAGAGCCCAATATAAATATTCACATCTTCTTACCTTTTTGGGAATAGAAGAAAATAAATCTTGAGTGTTCTGCCCATATTAATCAGGGGTTGTCCTTTGAAAAAAGTGCTAAATAAGTATTTCAGTTTTTTTCCCTAAGAGAAGTTAGGTGAAAGAAGGAAAAACATCACAGGAAAGACCGTCGTGTCCTGTTCGTTGGCTGAGAGACGAGGAACCAAAGGGAGGCAGCTAAAGCTGGAAACCATCTTGCTTTTTCTAGTCAGTTCTTGGAACAGACGTGTGGAAGCTACCTTTAGGAATAAGGAGAATTTCCAAACCAATAGGCAAAGGAAAATTAACGCACAAAAATGACATTCTAAAGATGCAGGATTTGGCCGGGCGCAGTGGCTCAAGCCTGTAATCCTAGCACTTTGAGAGGCCGAGGCAGGTGGATCACATGAGGTCTCGAACCATGGCCAACATGGTGAATCTTTTCTCAACCAAAAATGCAAAAACTTAGCCGGGCGTGGTGGCAGGTGCCTGTAATCCCAGCAACTGGGGAGGGCGAGGCAGGAGAATTGCTTGAACCTGGGAGGCGGAGGTTGCAGTGAGCTGAGATCACACCATTGCACTCCAGCCTGGGCAACAGGGCAAAAACTCCATCTCAAAAAAATAAATAAATAAATAAATAAAGATGCAAGTTTCATTTTTGTTTTGAATGCTTTACATTACTATTCCTCTCTTTTACCTTAAGGTTAGGAGTGATGTTGTCAGCTTCAAAGGCATGAGGGTGATTGATGGATTGAGGCAGATAGCTAAGTTTGTCTGTTTTTGTTTTTGTTTTTTCTGATAGTGACAGAGACTCACTCCATTGTTGAGGCTGGAGTGCGGTGGTGCGATCATAGCTCATTGAAATTAACAGGTTTGACAAAGAGGGATATAGGGTAGACTTGACTGCTTTATCTGGGGAAGCTTTTAAAACCTTAAGCCAGTTAACTTTGACTAAGCATAAAACATACTATATTGTTGTTTGTATTTTTCATGCCACAATATTAAAATGGAACTTTAAATGTAGATTATTATAATCTATAAAATATAAGTATACATGTATTAGGATACTGGAAAATATGCAAATAGTAGTTTAAAAAGGGACTGCTCTAGTTTTTTAGTTCTAACTGAATTTGCCATGTGGGTATAGGTGTAGTGTAATTTAATGTAGTAAAACATTGAGTTTGTCTTTCATTTATGTGTAGTATATAAATCACCTTTCTAATATGCGTTGCCAAACTATTTACCACCATCTATTTGGTGAAATATTCCTAAAGTCATTGTGATTTTCCACAGGTATAAGTTCTTAAGTACCTTATAGATTCAGAAGTAAACGCTGTGCTGTTCAGCAGCTATTCATTTGTTATAGATGTTTGTATTTCTTAAGTGCTTCAAAGTCTTACGCATTTTTCTAGGGGCATGTCCATTTTAGAGGGATCCGTTTTGATCCTTTGTACTCTATAATGTGAACTTTCCCCATGTTTCAACACTTAAAAAATAATTACTTTAAAAAATTATTAGCACATAATCTAAAAGATGGAAATTATTTTTTTAAGTGAAATTTGATTTTTTTTTTTTAGGATTTTGTTAGAGAATAAGTAGGCCTACTCATCAATATCAAACAAGACACTTAGTTTCTTTCTGAAGAATGGACATAAATTTAATATCATGGTAGAATGATAAGTGAGAAAATGCTTCTATTTTTCTTGAGCACCTCCATGGTTCTCATATACCCATGTTTGTAAAAAGTGACATGCGATTTTGGTTGGGTTACATTTTATTGTATTTATTAGATTCACTTATATAGATGACTTAAGCAGAAATAAAGTCATGTCTTTGCCAGTTGAACAAGCCAAGTCGTGATGGCCTGCCTGTCGCTTTTGGCATTTGGGATGAGACCAGTTGACTCTCCCATTGGCTGTTAGATGGTTGAAATGGTCCACTCGTGGTCATACTTAGTGTTCAAGGCTGTGAAACCATGGAGTTCTTCCACCTCCAAGAATGACTTATCTGCTGTTGGATTCTAGTATGGAATTTAGCAGCCTGATGTATCCCCAAACTGATTTAATTTCTATTGAAGTGCTCTTGTGTACATTTGTTTTATAATTTACCAAAGTACTACCTGAGTGTCTAATGACTCCTATAGCGAGTTAATATAATTGCTGCTTTGACCATTGTTTTAAATGTATGTATTAGAGTAACTGTGAGCAAAATAAAATCATATTATCTGAGTGTTAATAAAGTACATGCATTAAACAGTTTTTAAAATCCAGCTCTGTTTATTTGGCATCCAGACTGCAACATTGTGTATGTGATATAAAAGAGTCAATAGGCCTGGTGCAATGGCTCACACCTGTAATCTTAGCACTCTGGGAGGCCGAGGCAGGCAGATCTCTTGAGGTCAGGAGTGATCTGCCCACCTGGCCAACATGGCGAAACCCCGTCTCTACTAAAAATACAAAAATTAGCCATGTGTGGTGGCACACACCTCTAATCTCAGTTACTCAGGAGGCTGAGGCCTGAGAATCACTTGAACTTGGGAGGCAGAGGTTGCAGTGAGCCAAGATTGCACCACTGCACTCCAGCCTGGGTGACAGTGGGACTCTCAAAAAAATTTAAAAAAAAATGACATAGTCCAGAAACTCTAACTTAGTGGATGAATGAACACTAGAGATGATAACTGAGCATATGTCACATAAATTAGGGTAGATAACTAAATTATGTACAAGCCAAATGAATGTAACTGAGGAGCAAGTGTGAAGGAGTGAATAGTATGCCCACTTTAAACAGCATAGATATTCAAATGACCATTGAGAGAAACCTAATAAATCAGTCTACCAGTGATAAGTATTGAGAATCTGTGACCTATGTACATTTCTATAAAAGATATCAGGGTGGATGTAGCAGGGCTTGGGGACAATGGTGGTTGATTATCTTCCCAGAGAGACTTTGTCAGGAGATGGAAAAATGAGGAAAGTGAATTATATCAGAAGGAGAGCATGTTCATCTGAACAAGTGAAGCAAATGTGGGGGCAACAGAGATCTAACCCATGAAGTCACTGAGCCTTTAGTAACACACCAAGGGTAGGTTCTATCCAGGATCTCATGTCTTAGGCGGCAGGCAGCAGGGAGCCAAAAGCAAGACCAGTTACATATATATATATATATATATATGTTTTTTTTTTTTCCAAAGCCCGGTGCAAAATGAAAATGCAGAGCCATTTTAAAAAAAGAATTTAATAAAGGTCTGGTACAGTGGCTCATGCCTGTAATCCCAGTCCTTTGGTAAGCCGAGGTGGGTGGATTGTTTGAGCCCAGGAGTTTGAGACCAGTCTGGACAAGGTAGTGAGACCCTGCCTCTATAAAAAAATCAAAAAATTAGCCAGTTGTGGTGGTGCACGCCTGTAGTCCCAGCCACTGAGGAGGCTGAGATGTGAGGATTGCTAGAGCCCAGAAGGCTGAGGCTGCAGTGAGCTGTGATCATGCCACTGCACTCCAGCCTGGGCAACAGAGAACAAGACTTCAGACTCTATCTCAAAAAAAGGGAAAAGGAATTTCAAAATTTCAAGAATACAGCATTAAATCAAGCCTGGGACCCTTCCAAGTGCTGGGCCCTGTGTAGCTACACAGGATTAACATTCATGAAGTTGACCCTAACCAAAGGGAAAATACTTTCTGGGAGCAAATCTTAAGTTACTGCAGAGCACACACAAAAAAGGGAGCATAATGTAAGGAAACCAGTAGTGCTCTACAACACACACATATGCAGAGGCTCGGAGAACAGAAGGCCTCAATAAAAGCAGTAGTGGAAGGCCAGGTGTCGTGGCTCATGCCTGTAATCTCAGCACTTTGGGAGGCTGAGGTGGGCAGATCTTTTGAGGCCAGGAGTTCAAGACCATCCTGGCCAACATGGTGAAACCCTGTCTCCACTAAAAATACAAAAATTAGCCAGATGTGGTAGTGCAGGCCTGTAATCCCAGCTACTCTGCAGGCTGAGGCATGAGAATCACTTGAACCCAGACAAGGGAGGTTTCAGTGAGCCAGGATCACACCAACAGAGTGAGACTCTTTCTCAAAAAAAAAAAAAAAAAAAGTCATAGCCGAAAATTTCATGGTAAGAGCTCAGAGAATGCGCTTTCAATTAAGGTGTCTCAAGAGTTGTCCTATTTCATTCATTTCTTCCTAAAAAAATTGTAAGATGGAGGTAAGCTATTGCCACAGGGTGGGTTTCCTAGGAAGCCAACGCTGAGACTGAGATTAGTGTGCAGGAAGTTTATTAGGTAATATTCTTGGAAACAACACATATGACAGCGAAAGGACAGAAGCAGGAATGGGCAGAGGGAGAAGTTGGCCTGTCATGTCACAACAGAGGCCCACTGTCCTCTGCAGGGAGCTCTGGAATTGCAATGTCCCCTAGAGTTGCGCCCACTTGATGGGGGTCTGGGGAACAGGTGTTTATTACCCCCACATTGAGCACTAATTGGATGCAGACCGTCCTTGGAAAGCGGACATGACTGAACAAGGAGGATGTCTTCTGCCATCAGGAAATACCTGGAGAGGATGACGGATGAGAGCTGTCCCTGGCAGTGCTCCCAGCAGCTAGAGATAGAGTTCTTCCCGCACAACACAGCATCCACTAAGATTTTTGTTTATTTGTTTTTTTTAGACATTCAGTCTTGCTCTGTCACCCAGGCTGGAGTGCAGTGGCACTGTCACAGCTCACTGAAGCCTTGAACTCCTGGGCTCAACCTCCTGAGGAGCTAAAACTACAGTTGTAATTATTTTGTAGAGATGGGAGTCTTGTTATGTTGTCTAGGCTGGTCTCAAGTGCCTGACCTCAAGCGATCCTCTGCCTGAGTCTCCCAAAGTGCTGGGATTACAGGTGTGAGCTACCATGCCCTGCCTTGCATTCACTCAGTTTTAACTTCACTCTGTGTTTAAGACTGAAAAGACTGAAGGATTTGTCCAAAATTCCACACCAGTTTCTGTCCGGTTCAAACCTTTATTCCTGGGAACTGCCCCTTACTCATGGCTCTTGCTTAAATGTTTGGTCTTGTTTTGTACCAACTGACACTTCTTGCTTTTTTTTTTTTTTTTTTTTTTGAGATGGAGTCTTGCCCAGGCTAAAGTGCAGTGGAACAATCTCAGCCCACTGCAACCTCCACTTCTGGGTTCAAGCGATTCTCCTGCCTCAGCCTCCCAAGTAGCTGGGATTACAGGTGCAAGCCACCATGCCTAGCTAATTTTTGTATTTTTAGTAGCAGTGGGGTTTCACCACGTTGGCCAGGCTGATCCCAAACTCCTGACCTCAAGTGATTGTTCCACCTTCACCTCCCAAAGTGCTGAGATTACAGATGTGAGCCACCGCACCGGCCACTTCTTACTATTTGAACTACATGATCCTGAAGTCAATTCCTGGCTAGTCAACAACCATATTCTCTTAAAAATGTATACTGAGAGAAGTTCAGGCTCCTGAGCTGTGTAATGGAAGGAGCTAAGATCGAGAGATATGTCAAACTGGGCTAGCAGTTTCAAGAAAACGTGATGACTGTTAAGTGCAGAGAAAAGCAGAGATGAGAACAGACATTTCCCAGAGAGACAGAAGTGAAGGAGAGAGCTGCCTTAGCCCCAGCAGTCTCAGCTCCGGGCCCCTGGCTGGTTTGAGAGGAATTCTGTATAGCTTGAGACTCCTGTTGATAACAAAAAAACCAGCCCCTGAGGACTCTAGCAAGGGATTCAAACGCAGGCCTATTTCATCCCAAAGTCAGTTATTTTCCACTGCAAAAGTCATAAGGTTAATAAGTACTTATATATTAATAATTAAATGAAAAACATTCCAGAAGGAACCTGAGAACACTCAGACAGTTATCGGAAACCAGGTAGAAGAGAGTAAGTGGAAAATGTGTCAGGGCAGGAAGGAAAACACACAGTAAAAGTAAACAGGACCAAGACTAAAGTTAACCAAACTCTTAGACTTTAGACTTCCCTGACCACATTTATAGCTTTACTTTCCCATTTCTTATTCACTTCTCAACCCCCTGCATTCTGCCCTTTGACTCTACCACACCAGTGAAACATTCATCTCCAAGGTACACACTGACCTCTTATTGGCTAGCTACAGCGGTTCTTTTTAGCTTACTTGATCTCTTTAGCATTTAACCCTCTCGGTCCGTCCTCTCTCATTAAACAGTCTTAGCTTTCCCATCATTACTTTTCTTGTTTTCCTTCTAAATATCCAGCAGCTGCTTCTCATTGTCTACCATCAACCCTCTTCTCATGATGTGTACTCTCCTTGTGAAAGGCAATACATCATCATGACTGCACCTGTCACCTGTATGCTGGTGACTTGCCACTTCACTCCCAGCCAAGATTTCTCTCATAAGCTCCAAACTAAAATATCCAGACATGGACTGAAAATGGTCATTGTGGGCCTCTAGGCACCTCAACTTCCACATATCCAAAATGAAATTCCCACTCAAGTCTATTCCTCCTAAATTGCCTCTTGCAATGAATGGCAATGCCTCCCACTCAGACTCCCAAGGCAAAACCCAGGAACCAGCTTTTGCTCCTTCACATCTATAATTTGTCTCCTCTGCTCCATCCTCACTACAACACGGGAGTTTTCCAACTGGTTTTCTTTGCCTTTGGAGTCACTCCTTGTCCATTCTTTACATGCTGATCAAAGCCTGCTTATATTTACATTCTTCCAATTGCACCTTCTAGGTAAAATTAAAACTCTTTAGCATTGTACGAAAGACACTTTCTTTGTAATCTATTCCCTGCCACTGCTCCGGTGTCATTTCTTCCACTTCCAGCTTTCCTTCTTGGTATGGTTTGATGGTGTCCCCATCCAAATCTCATCTTGAATTGTAGCTCCCATAATTCCCATGTTGTGGGAGGGACCTGGTGGGAGATTAACTGAATCATGGGGGTGGCTTCCCTCATACTGTACACGTGGCAGTAGTAAGTCTCATGAGATCTGACGGTTTTATAAGAGGAAACCCCTTTTGCTTGGCTCTCATTCTCTCTTGCTTGCCACCATATAAAGACGTGCCTTTCACCTTCTGCCATGATTGCGAGGCCTCCTCAGCCACATGGAACGTGAGTCCATTCAACCTTTTTCTTATAAATTACCCAGTCTCAGATATGTCTTCAGCAGGAGCATGAGAATGGACTAATACATTTCTTAAGCCTGATCCCATTTGGTGCACTTTTTTCTCTCTCCCTTTAACTCATCTCTTTTCTTCTTTCCTTGGCAAACTTCAAAATTCAGATGTCATTTCCTCCGAGATGTTTGTTCTGAGACTCCCAGTCCAAGTTCCCCTTCTGTGTATTCCTACATCCAATGGTTACTTCTATTCGAACACTCACTGCCCTGCATCATAACGCTTTGTTTCCTTCTACAGCTTCTCCTTTAGAATGTGAATTCCTTAAAGGCGGGGACTAGGTCTTCTTTCTTTTCTTTCTTTCTCTTTTTTCTTTTTTTTTTCTGAGATGGAGTCTCGCTCTGTCACCCAGGCTGGAGTGCAAGGGTGTGATCTCGGCTCACTGCAACCTCTGCCTCCCAAGTTCAGGCAATTCTCCTGCCTCAGCCTCCTGAGTACCTGGGATTACAGGCGTGTGCCACCAGGCCCAGCTAATTTTTGTATTTACAGTAGAGATGGGGTTTCACCATGTTGACCAGGCTAGTCTCAAACTCCTGACCTCATGATCCGCCCACCTGGGCTCCCCACACTGCTGGGATTACAGGCGTGAGCCACAGCACCCAGCCTAGGTCTTCTTTCTATATAATCCTAACAATTAGCACAGGGTCTGGCACATTGTAGGCATTCAACAAAAAAAAAGAGTCTTGAATACATGAATGACATATTTAGAATAGAGAAGAGTTATATAGTTCCTGAGCCTTTTTTGAAACTTGACAAGGCAGCCTTCCAAAAAAATGAATCATGGAGAAAGTTAAAATAACTGTGTTACTAAGAAGAATGAGGTCCTCAGATTTCTCCAATTAGAACCAAATGGAGTAGGTGGGCCCAGCACTGTGTGACGATCGTGTTCAATCAGTTTTAGAAAGTTTTACAGCACAACTGACAAAATACGACAATGGTACTTGAAGTGAGAAATGATGATAACGTAAGAAGATACAAACCTAGGAGTCTTCTTAGGTCCTGCCAAAATCTTCACACTGTGATATTACCCTGACACCATACCTGCTCTTAAAGATCAAAGAAATGTGAGCAGCCTGTCTAACCCAAAGCCTAAACCCAAGCTCATTAGAGAGAATCCCTGTCCCAATGTCTACATTTTAAAAATCAGATAATATTAACGTTGAGTTTTCTAATCTAACTCCTTGTTTTCAAAATTACACAGTTTATTAGATGCTAAACCAGTGAACATCTTCCAAGTTATCCCTAAAAGTCACTGTGTAAGTTCTTGGAGAATACAAGCCAGATGTCCAGGTGTGTTTTATTCTGTCATATACACATGGTACAGATCACAGTTCTGCACATAGGCATGCAATTTATGAATGAAGGAGTGAATGAATATGCTTTACCGTATTCTTTGGTGTAGGTGAAAGAGCACACTGCCATTTCTCCAAAGATGGAAACCTCCAGAATTTTGGGGGGGAAAAATAATTACTTCAAAATTAAAGTCTAGGCTGGGCATGGTGGCTCACGCCTGTAATCCTAGTACTCTGGGAGGCCGAGGCAGGTGGATCATTTGAGGCCAGGAGTTTTAGATCAGTTTGGCCAACATAGTGAAACCCCATCTCTACTAAAAATACAAAAAATTAGCTAGGCATGGGGGCACATGCCTATAATCCTAGCTACTTGGGAGGCTGAGGCATGAGAATCACTTGAACCAGGGAGTGGAGGTTGCCGTGAGCCGAGACTGCACTCCAGCCTGAGTGATGATGATACAGCAAGACTGTGTCTCAAAAATAAATAAATATTTTTTAAAAATTAAAGTATATTAGAACAAAGGCAAATAGATTTATGTTAAATTGCTATATCAGTTGTCACTATTTGAAAGAATGATGGAAACTTACCTTTTGGAATGTTTACATGTTTCCATAAGAGGTGGTGAAAAAAATGCTTTAGAGCATGAAATTAGGTCAGGCATGGTGGCTTATACCTGTAATCCCAGTGCTTTGGGAGGTCAAGGTAGGTGGAGCATTTTGTAACTGGGTTTTTTTCTTGAGTGCCAGTGAGGCACAGTTTCCCTGAGAGAATACTGTGGGTTCTTGGCCTTCAACCTCTTAAAGAATAAGCGGTGGGGCTACCGCAAGTGCACCGTATGCTTGTAAAAGTAAATATCGGACCCAAGAAGTGTTGCAGAAAGGTGATTTTATTTAGGTAGGGAAAAGAGAAGGAAAGGAGAAGAAGAGAAAGACTTCCACAAAGAGTGTGGACGGGGATTCCAGAGGGGAAATCCCAGAGGGGAAAGGGAGCTCCCACCCTGTGGGAGGGGATTCCAGAGAGCTGGAAATCCCACGTAGGTGAAGGAGCAGGGGGATTTATCTTGGGAGAAATTCCCATCTTCCCAAGTTCCTCTGACCAATGAAAGGAGTTCCTTAAAACTTCCACTGGAGAGACTGACTTTTAGTTTCTTCCCATGCCCGTGAAATTCAAACATAAAATGTTGAATCTCCCCGATGGAGAGAGATGGGAGGGGGGCATGGCACTGGGAAATTCTTGCCCTTAAAACTACTCCCCCTCATGGGCCCGGAAAGAGAGCACCTTCCCTGAATTTGAGCCCAGCTGATTAAGGCTGCAGTGAGTTATGATGGAGCCACTGACTCTAGCCTGGGCAACAAAGCAAGACCCTGTCTCTACCAACAACAGCAACAGCAACAAAGAGCGATGTTGCCTCAATCTCATCTCCCTCCTCGGTCCCCTAGAATAATTGAGCAAGTTATTTAATACATGCTGTCACTTGGTTTTGTCATTTGAAAATGAGGATGATAATAATACAATGTAGGGTTGTTGTGAGACATCTGAGATTCATTGGAGTTAATATCCCACCTGCACAGTAACAGATCCCTCTTTCTGCCACTGGTTCCTGTCTCTCTAGGTTTTGCTTTTTTAGCAAATGTTTCTGTTTCTCCCCCTTCTCTTATATGCCTTTTTCTTCTTAGTATCTTCCTACTTTCTTCTTTTTTTAAAACTACTTCTTTCCCTGACTAACTGAATTTCTTAATATTCTTTTGCCTCTTTCTCACTCAAAAAATACTGACAGTGATGAACTTTAGTAAATTGATAGAGGAAGAAACAGTAATAACTATCAAAACCCTATTTCTGGCTGGGCACAGTGGCTCACACCTGTAATCCCAGCACTTTGGGAGGCCGAGGTGGGCCAATCACTTGAGGTCAGGAGTTCAAGACCACCCTAGCCAACATTGTGAGACCCCCGTCTCTACTAAAAATACAAAAATCAGCTGGGAATGGTGGTACACGCCTGTAATCCCAGCTGCCCAGGAGGCCGAGGCAGGAGAATTGTTAGAACCAGGAGGCAGAGGTTTCAGTGAGCCAAGATTGTGCCACTGCCCTCCAGCCTGGGGCAAAGAGCAAGACCCCAGCTCAAAAGAAACAAATACACACACATACACACACACACACACACACACACACTCTCTCTCTCTCTCTCTCTCTCTCTCTCTCTCTCTCTCTCTCTCTCTTTCTGACCCAGGTGTGGTGGCTCGTGCCTGCAGCCCCAGCCACTCAGAGGCTTTTACAGGAGGATCCTTGGAGCCCAGGAGTTCAAGCCCAGGAATCAGAGGTCAATCTGGGCAACACAGCAAGACCCTGTCTAAAAAAAAAAAAACTACTTTCTTTCTCTCAAATTAATTTGATAGCTGTCAGTTCATGAATATTTTTTCTTATATTTCAAAATCAGTGACTGTGTTCATATTAAGTTCTGATTTTCTTCACCTAAAATAATGATATGTATGCCATGTGTCAAATACTTGTTAATTTTTATGCTTATGATACTGTATGCCAATTTATGTTACATCTTCTTCTAGTGAGTTATAAATTCTTTATAATTTTAATTAAAAAATTTTACAGTTATAAATTATATTTTATAACTATACATTCTTTATAACTTTTCATAATTATAAATTTTTTTTTATGTAAAAGTTTCCCCTTACTTTATGCCATTTTCCTTTGCCTTTTCTGCCACAAAACATATATACAAACATACAAGTGCTTCATTATGTAAATGTATTAAGTTTGCTGCGTTTGTTTTCTAGATCTTCAGCCTTTTGAAAATGAAATAACCAACCAGGTGGCACTGCACTATTGGGAGTCTTTATTCTCTGTCAAGCTGATCTAGGTGCCAAACGTAGATCAATATTATACCTAGATTCTCAGACTCCAGACATTTATGAACAGCCACATGCATACGCCAGGTAATAAAGAGAGGTGGGGTTGGTCTGTCTAGTAAAAATATTAGCTTTGATTTGGGTTTTCCTGTCTGAGAGCTGTTTGTGCCACCTTGCAGTACATAAATCTGAAGAGTTAACAAGAAAAACTTGTCAGTTGCCAATGTTCTGTTCTGGTAATTGGCTTTTAAAATTCAGAAAAAGTCACTGAAATAGATTTAATATTTCAAAGTTCAAAGTTCTGTGTGAATTTGTGTAATGTTTATAGACTCATTTATATTATCACTTGGTTTACAATGCTGATTATAAAGCCTTGATTAAATAATTACTATGTGAACAGAATCGCGCTATTGGACTACGGAGGCATAAAATCTGCCTATAACTCTGAGAAGTTTAAAGTACAAGATGAGAGGTCAAAAGTACAAGAGCTGAGGAGCTTGTAAATAATAATTATGAATCTTGATAATAAAGAGCTAGGTGGGAGGATCACTTGAGCCTAGGAGTTTGAGACCAGCCTGAGCAACACTGGGAGACCCTGCCTCTACAAAAGAGAGAGACAGAGAGAGAGAGAGAGAATTGGGAGGCTGGGCACGGTGCCTCAAGCCAGTAATCCCAGTGCTTTGGGAGGCTGAGGCGGGAGGATTGCTTGAGGCCAGGCATTCAGGACCAACCTGGGAAACTCCGTCTCTACAAATATTTTTTTAAAAAATTAGCTGGGTGTGGTAGCATATGTCTGTAGTCCTAACTACCCAGGAGGCTGAAGTGGAAGGACTGCTTGAGCTCAGGAGTTCAAGGCTGCAGTGAGCTGCACTCCAGCCTGGGCAACAGAGCCAGACCCGATCTCAAACAAAAACAAAACAAAAAGCTATCCTTGGGGATTTCACAGAGGCTCTTAGGAATGGTTAGTTTAGTCCCAGTGTTTTGAAAAATAGACGTTCCCGGGTAAAATAGTATGCATTGCAAGTGGTGTCCCTAAATCAATGTGAGCTCTGTCTGATTTTTCTTTAGCTAGAGGTCTTCACAGAGGTTTGTTCCACAGAACCCAGGAGCTCCTCAAACATTTTATTCTTTTTGTTTGTGTGATTGGTGATCATATTTGATTTATAGTCTTTGACTTTTAAAAACATGCAAAACACATGAATATATTCTTGTGAAGATTTGTAAGTTAACACGTTATCAAGCACTGACGGGTATACCGGCACAATTTTAAGAACTAAGGATACATCGATGAACAAAGCACGTAAAAATCCATGCCCTCATAGAGCTTACATTCTAGTGAAAGGAGAAAAACAAACATAATAAGTAACAAATCATACATAATATGTTAGAAGGTGAGTAATGCTATCAACAATAAGACAGGCAGACTGGGAATGCTAGTAGTGGGAATTATAGTTAAATCATGGTAGGCCTCACAGAGAAGTTACTGTTTGAAAAACTTGAAGGAAGTGAATTAATGAGCAATATAGGTAAACAGAGGCAGAGCATTTTTCGCAAAGGGAGCGGTCTTTTCAAAAGCCCTAAGGTGCATCAGTGCATGTATATTTGAGGTTTAGCAAGGAGATTACAATTAGTAAAAAAGGAAACGAGATCAGAGAAGAATGGGTAGGGAATCGGTAAAAAGGAAAATAAAATCAATTAATAAAAGGGAAAATGAGATCAGAGAAGTAGGGGGTAGGGAATACAGATTGTGAAGATCTTTGATTTTTTTTTTTTTTTTGGAGACAGGGTCTGTCCCCCAGGCTTGAGTACAGTGATGTGAACATAGCTCAATGCAGCCTTGACTCCCTGGCTCAAACATTCCTCTTGCCTCAACCTCCTGAGCAGCTAGGACTATGGACGTGCACCACCACATCTGACTAATGTTTGTATTTTTGGTAGAGACCAGGTTTTACCATGTTGTCTTAGGATTCTTAGGGTGTTGCTCAGCCAGCCAGAAACTTCTGTGGCCAGCGGCACCTATTCTTGAGTTTTGCTTGTGCTCACTGGGCTCGCCCACTGGACCTGGTAGGCTGATCTCAGCTGGTGCTACTGGCCCAGGTCCCATGCATGCCAAGAGCGAGCCAGACCTTGAGTGGCAAGGGGTGTGGGGTGTGGGGTGTGTGAGCTAGCGAGCGTGGGGTCTGGCCACTGTGCACAGCCAGGCAGGCTGGTTGCCGTGGCAGGGTGGACAACTCCAGGCATCAGCACAAGCACTGGCTCTATGCAAGGATGCAGCTGGACCAGATGTATTGCAAGCGACTTCCACTGCAGGCAGCAGCGTTTGGACGAGGGGAACGCAGTGACGCCCAAAGGCTCAGAGATGTCAGGAACTGCAGAGTCCCAAAGAGGGATAGCATATCAAAGCCCTGACTCTGGGAGCCCCGTCTGGGCTAAAGAAAAGAGAGCCTTCTCTTCTCTCTTCATCGCCTCCAGTGCAGTGAGGTGAGGGGAGTGGGGAGCATGTTTCAGCCCATTTGTGTTGCAGCTCTTTCAGTCCCACTGCGCTGCTTCAGCCCGGGCTCCTGGGCTGCCTGCCCCACTGCCGCTTCCTGCCACATGGGACAGGGGCCTAGTGCCGGTGGAGGGCAGGAGGGCTAGAGTGTTCCAGCCCCTTTAGCTCCTCCCCACCCCCACAGCTCGGGAGCCAGCTAGGAAAGTGTTACAGCTCCTTTTGCTCCTGCCATTCAGCGGGTCCTGGGTTCTCATCCAGCTTCCAGGAAAAATGTTATGCAGACAGCTAGAGGGTGAGCAAGGCGGAGAGGTGCTTTACTGAACTACGGCACAGCTCTCAGCAGAGAGGAAACCAGAAGTGGGTAGCTCCTACTCACAGGCAGGTCGTCCTGGGTGTGAGTCTGGCTGACTTTGGGGATTTTATGGGCTCAGAATGGAGGAAGTGCCTGCTGATTGGTCCATGGGCAGGCCTGGAAAAAGCACCACTTGATTTGCCAAAACGTATCAAGGTATTTCTCACTATGGGTGGCAGACTTTGCCCAGAACTGGCAGCCCAGCCCCAGGCTTCAGGCCATGCCTGGCTTGAAGGGACCTGACCTTCCCACTGCCCCCTGCCTGCCCCCCCAACCACGCCCTGCCCCAGGAACTTGTCTGCCTCCCACCACCAGCAACATGCTATCACAGAACCCAGGCTGTTTGTGCAAGAGGCGCTCATAGGCTCCCCGCCAAAGCCAGCCTCAGGCCCCCGGGGCCTCCCTCCCATACTGGTAGGCACCCAAAGTTTCAGCCTCAGAAGCAGTTTCTGGAGGGGCCTGAGGTGGCAGTGGCAGGGGGGTGGTGGGTCAGTGGTGTCCTGGTGCTGACAGCCAGGAGAGGACAGGGAGTGGGAGCCTGCAGGGCTTCACAGGACCCTGAGAGTGCAGGCATGCCTGGGTCCAGAGCCGTGGCTGGGCGACTGCGGGGTGCGGGGCTCTTGCTGGGATCATCTCTTCCCGGCCCTGCTGGCTCCATGGTCCTTGCAGCCCTGGCTGTGCCCCCACCACTGCAGCTGGCATCCTCGCAGGGGCTACTCCAGACAAGCCCCTGCCACCATCAATGTTGCTCAGGCTGGTCTTGAACTCCTGAGATCAAGTGATCTGTGCATCTTGGCCTCCCAAAGTGCTGGGATTAGTGGCATGAGCCAGTGTGCCCAGCCCTCTTTTATTTTGACTCTAAGAAAAACAGGGAAATATATGAATATATATTGGGAAATCCTTTTTGTTATTTATTTGTTTTGATTTTTACCTTGTAGCTCCAGCTCAGAGGATGGGAAGTCTTTAAAGAATACAGATATGTATTTGCATCCTGCCTGCCAATGCCATACTTCCCAGAGATCGTTGCCATTTGGGGGCATGTCTTTCAGAGATTTTCTACTTGATTATGTAAATAAATGAATACTAGGTACCTATAGAAATATATACTTTTGTTTCATTAGGTGTATGTGTGTCTGTGTCTTTTAATATAAATGAATTCATATGCCCTGTGTTAATTAGCAGCTTGCTGTTTTCAATTAATAAGCATTGGAGGTCTTTGTCAATATTGCACATGTATTCCTATCTTATTCTTTTCAACTGTTGCATAACATGCTATTGTATGCATTTGCTGCATTTTACTTACTCATGCCCTTGCAGGTAAGCATTTAGGCTCTAGTTTTTCCTTCTTTCCTTTCTTCTCTTTTTTTTCTATATGGAATTACAATGGTCTTAATAGTATATTTAATAACATAAAATAACATGTTACATCTGTTGGGGAGGAAACACATTATCCTCTACCTTCTCAGGTTCTCTGGTTGGGACTAAAAATTAAATGGACATAAGACAAACAGGAGAAAAGCAGTCAAGTTTTATTAACTTTTTACATGTACATGGCCTTCACAAGAAAATGATACTCTAAAGAAGTGACCAGAGCAGAAGTATTTTTAAACATTTTTGACAAATAAATGATATATTTATGAAGAAATAACAAGACAAAGGGGTTGGACTGGGGTAATAAATTGTAGGAAATGACTGGGAGATATATGAACGGGGGTAAAACTAGTGGGAGATAAAGATTATTTATTCAGTTTGTTTATACAGATCCATTTCAATGTCAAGTCCCAGTCTCTGTGATAAGGATTTCTTGTCTTTCTGGTATAAGGAGGGCATCTTTCTCAGGGGAAGTTTTATGGCCTGTTCTTAAGCAGAAAAGGGGAGGTTAGAGAGCCCTTCCTGCGTCTGCTGTTTCTCAAGTGCCTTCAGCTCAAAATAATTAACTTGCCAAAGCAGCATATTTTGGGGCAGTGTGCCCTTAACTCCTTCACATGAAACATGGGAGGAAATTTGAAAAGTAAAACTAGTGTTGTCTTCCATCAGGAAAAACAATATGTGTTTTCTAAATTGGAATCATTTAGATTTGCCCCAATGGAAAAGGAGTCTTTGGTTCTTCTTAAGCAAGGACTTACCTAACATATATCATTCTGGAATAGATGAGAATCGTGATAGCTTGAGCCCAGTTTCTCTCAGCGTTGCTGAGTGCACTTGGTCATCTTGGCCAAGTCGGCATTAAGTCTACATCAGTAGAAAGTGAGGATCTAATATCACAACTTGCCTCATTCCACACTGGGCTGTCTTCTCCAATTACCTACAGCCTGAACCAATGTGGCACTCAGCCAACACTTTTCAGGGCATGTGTGTTAATCTTGTCAACTAAACCTTGACACCAAACCCTGGAGGACAGAAGTCACCCCTTTTTCTCCCCAGCAGTGTCTAGCTGATCCTAAGAATCATAGTTACTTACTTTTAATATGTTTTAGTTATCTTTAAAATTGTATTTGCCAGGTTAGTTTCATTTTGTTTAGAGCAAACCTTAGAATAAAAGTCCTACCATCTCTATGGCTGTATCAGAACTTCTTTTAAGTGTATCATTAGGCTGGGCTCAGTGGCTCACGCCTGTAATCCCAGAACTTTGGGAGATGGAGGTGGGTGGATCACCTGAGGTCAGGAGTTCGAGACCAGCCTGGCCAATATGGCAAAACCCTGCCTCTACTAAAAATACAAAAATTAGCCAGTGGTGGTGGTGGCGCATACCCGTAATCCCGGCTACTTTGGAGGCTGAGGCAGGAGAATCTCTTGAACCCAAAAAGCAGAAGTTGCAGTGAGCCAAGATCATGCCACTGCATTCTAGCCTGGTCAACAGAGCAAGACTCCATCTCAAAATAAATAAATAAATTAATTAATAATAAAAGAAGTTCAGAAATATCCACAGAAATGGCAGAAATTTCAAACCAAGGTTTGTTCTAAACTTTGTTTCTACCTGGAATAAAGAATAATCTGCCAGGTGTACTGGGGCATGCCTGTAATCCCAGCTACTAGGGAAGCTGAGGTGGGAGGATTGCTTGAGGCCAGAAGTTTGATACCAACCTGAGCAACATGGCAAGACCCCATTTCTAGGGGGGAAAAGAATAATCTCACACTTATTTCAAATGTGTGAAGATTTATGTTGTGTGATTAAAATATAAATTTATTTTAGAGAGTTACTTATGTTATCCTTGTCATTTTGTACTTTCTCTTCTGGGATACTTAAAGTGCAAATACTACTATGAGGAAGTAGGGTATCCCCCCAAATGAAAAAGTCATCCTCATATTTACAAAACCCTGGTCAGGTGCAGTGGCTCATGCCTGTAATATCAGCACTTTGGGAAGCTGAGGTGGAAAGATTGCCTGAGCCCAGGAGTTTGGGACCAGCCTGGGCAATTTGAGACCCCATTTGTACAAAAAATGTCAAATATTTAAAAAACTTGTCAGGCACAATGGGGCAAGCCTGTGGTCTCAGCTACTTGGGAGACTGCGGTAGGAGGATTGCTTGAGCTCAGGAGCCCGAGGCTGCAGTGAGCTGTGCTTATGCCACAGCACTTTAGCATGGGCAACAGAGGGAAACCCCATTTTTTAAAAAAACAACAAAATCAGAGAGAGAGGGCAGAGCAATATGGGTGAATAGAAGGCTCCATGGATGGTCCCAAGACAAGAACACCAAATTTAATAACTACGCATAAGAAGCACCTTCCTTCAGGCAAGGAAGTCAGGAAAAACATAATATAAAATAAAGCACCTTTCTAAGAACTAAAAATCAGGGGAGCACTCACAGTGCCTGGTTGTAACTTCATATTGCTAAAGAGGCACTGAAGAGAGTAAGAAGGACAGTCTTGAATTATTGATGACACCCTACCCTATCCTCTGGCAATGCCGCATGGTGCAGAGAGAGAGTCTGTGCGCTTGGGAGAGGGGACAGTGCAGAGATTGTGAGACACACTGAACTCAAAGCTGCCCTATCACAGTGGAAAGCAAAACTGGGCTGAACTCCAGTGATGCCTGCCCACGGAGGGAGCATTTAGACTAGCCCTAGCCGGAGGGGAATGGCCCATCCCAACAGTCAGTACTTGAGTTCCAGCAAGTCTCATCATGATGGCCTAACATGCCCTGGAGCCCTAAATAAACTTGAAAGGCAGTTTAGGCCATAAGGACTGCAACTCCTAGGCAAGTCTTAGTGCTGAGCGAGGCTTGTAGCCAGTGGACATCGGGGACATGTGACCTACTGAGACACCAGCCAGGGCAACTACAGGAGTGCTTGCACCACCCCTCCCACAACACCAGGAAGCACATCCCTCAGCTGCAAAGGAGAACCCTTCCTTCTGCTTGAGGAGAGAGAAGAGTAAAGAGGAATTTGTCTTGCAACTTGGATATCAGCTCAGCCACAGTAGGATAGTGCATCAGTCAGGACCATTAGGCCCCCATTCCAGGCCCTAGTTGCCAGACAATATTTCTAGACATACTTTGGGCCAGAAAGGAATCCACTGCCTTGAAGGGAAGGACCCATCCTGGCAGGACTCATCACCTGCTGACCAAAGAGACCTTGGGCCCTGAATAATCAGTAGCAGCACCCAGGCAGTACTTGCCGTGGGCCTTGGTTAAAACTCAGAGATGTGCTGGCTCCAGATGTGACCCAGCACAGTCCCAGCTATGGTGGCTATGGTGAGAGACTCCTTCTGCTTGAAAAGGCGGAGGGAAAAGTAAAGAGGACTTCATCTTGCACCTTAGGTCCCACCTCAGCAATAGTGGGGTACAGTAACAAGTGGGCTCTTGGGGCCCCCATTTAGAGGCCTTGGCTCTTAGTTGGAATTTCTGGACCTTCCCTGGGCCAAAAGGTAGACCATTTCCCTGAAGAGTGAGTCCCAGACCTGGCAGCATTCAGCATAAGCTGACTGAAGAGCCCTTGGGCCTTAGTGAACATCGGTGGCATGTGAAGTCAAAGAGAGGAAAGCATTAGTGAGCTTAAACACAGGCTACTTGAAAATATACAGTCAGAGGAGACAAAAGAATAAAAAAGTATAAAGCACGTCTATAAGATCTAGAAATTAGCCTCAAAAGGGCAAATCGAAGAGTTATTAGCCTTAAAAAGGAGCTAGAGAAAGGGATAGGGATAGAAAGTTTATCCACAGGAATAACACAGAACTTCCAAAACCCACACAAAGTTATCGACAAGCATAAGAAGGTTATAGAACACCAATCAGATTTACCCAAAGCAGACCATCTCAAGGCATTTAATAATCAAACTTCCAAAGGTCAAAAATAAAGGAAAGAGTCAAAAAGCAGCAAGAGAAAAGGAACAAATAATATACAATGGAGTGCCAATAAGTCTGGCAGCAGACTTTTCAGTGGACACTGGACAGGCCAGGAGAGAGTGGCATGACATATTTGAAGTGCTTAAGTAAAACAATTCTTACCCCCGAATAGTGAATTGGGGCAAAAATTTCCTTCAAGTATGAAAGAGAAATACTTTTTCAGACAAACAAAAGTTGAGGGATTTCATCAACATTAGACCTGTTTTACAAGAAATGCTAAAGAGAGAACTTCAATCAGAAAGAAAAGAACAGTAATGAGCAAGAAGAAATCATCTGAAGGTACAAAACTTACTGGTAATATTATAGTAAGTCCATAGGAAAACACAGAATATTATAACACTGTAAGTGTACACTTAACTACTCCAATCTTAAGTAAAAATACTAAAAGATGAACGAATAAAAAAAAAACTATAGCAGTCTTTCAAGTTGTAGACAGTGCAATGAGATATAAATAGCAACAACAAAAAGTTTAACCATCATTCTCAGCAAACTGACACAAGAACAGAAAACCAAACACCTCATGTTCTCACTCATAGGCGGGTGTTGAACAAAGAGAACACATGGACACAGGGAAGGGAGCATCACACACTGGGGTCTGTCAGGGGGCAATAAGGGAGGGACAGCAGCGGGTGGGGAGTTGGGGAGAGAGAACATGGGGAGAAATGCCAGATATACGTGATGGGGAGGAAGGCAGCAAATCACACTGCCATGTGTGTACCTATGCAACAATCTTGCATGTTCTTCACATGTACCCCAAAAGCTAAAATGCAATAAAAAAAAATCAACCTAATAGATATTTATAGAAGATTTCATCCAATGGCTGCAGAATATACATTCTTTTCCTCAGCACATGGATCATTCCCAAGGATAGATTATATGTTAGGTCACAAAACAAATCTTAAAACATTCAAAAAAAAATGAAATCATATTGACCATCTTCTCTGACCACAATGCAATAAAACTAGAAATCAATAATGAGGAATTTTTAGAAACTACACAAAAACAAAATTAAAAAATATGCTCCTGAATAACCTGTGGGTCAATGAAGAGATTAAAAGAAAACTTAGGCCAGGCACACAGTGGCTCACACCTGTAATTCCAGCTCTTTGGGAGGCCACGGAAGGCAGATCACAAGGTCAAGCGATTGAGACCATCTTGGCCAGCATGGTGAAACCCTGTCTCTACTAAAAATATAAAAAATTAGCTGGGCATGGTGGTGTGTGCCTGTAATCCCAGACACTTGGGAGGCTGAGGCAGAAGAACAGCTTGAACCTGGGAGGCGGAGTCTGCAGTGAGCCAAGATCATGCCACTGCACTCCAGCCTGGCAACAGAGCAAGACTCCATCTCAAAAAAAAAAAAAAAGAAAAAAGAAAAGAAAATTTAAAACTCTCTTGAAACAAATGATAATGGAAACAAAACCGATGGGATACAGTTAAAGCAGTACTAAAAGGGAAGTTTACAGCTATAAGTGCCTACATCAAAAAAGAAGAAAAACTTCAAATAAACAACCTAAGGATTCATGTTAAAGAACTAGAAAAGCAAGAACAAATCAAACTCAAAATTAGTAGGAGAAAAGAAATAATAAAGATCAGAGCAGAAATAAAATTGAAATAAAAATAATACAAAACATTAAAACAAAAAGCTGATTTTTTGAAAAGATAAACAAAATTGACAATTCTTTAGCCACACACGAAGAAAAAAGAGAGAAGACCTAAATAAATAAAATCAGAGATGAAAAAGGAGACATTTCAACCAATCCAGCAGAAAATCAAAGGATCATTAACAGTTACTATGATCAACTATATGACAATAACTGGGGAAATCTAGAGGAAATGAAAAAATTCCTAGACACATATAACCTACCAATAATGAACCATGAAGAAATCCGAAACCTGAACAGACCAATAGCAAGTAATGAGATTAAAGCTATAATGAAAAGTCTCCCAGCAAGGAAAAGCCCGGGACCTAATGGCTTTATTGCTAAATTCTACCAAATATTTAGTAGAAAAACTAATACTATTGTACTCAAACTATTCCAGAAAATAAAGGAAAAGGGAATACTTCCAAACTCATTCTACAAAGTCAGTATTACCTTGATACCCAAACATGTCAAAACATATCAAAAACACAAAGATACCAGCCTGGGAAACATGGTTAAACCCCATCTTTACAAAAAATACAAAAATAAGTCAAGTATGATGGTGCATGCCTATAGTCTCAGCTACTCAGAAGGCTGAGGTGGGAGTAACACTTGGGACCAGGAAGTCAAGGCTGCATTGAGCTGTGATCATGCAACCACACTCCAGCCTGGGCATCAGAGTGAGACCCTGTTTCAAAACAGAACAAAACAAAACAAACAAAAGAAAAAACAAAACCACAAAGACAAGGACATGTTTTTTAAAAAAGGGACAGCCCAATATCGCTGAAGCAAAACTCCTCACCAAAATACTAACAAATTCAATACAAAAACAAATTAAAAATGTAATTCATCAAGACCAAGTGAGATTTATCCCAAGGATGTAAGAATGGTTTAACATATACAAATCAATTAATGTGATAAATCATACGAACTAAATCAAGTACAAAAACCATATGATCTTTTCAACTGATGCTGAAAGAGCATTTGATAAAATTTAACATTCCTCCATGATAAAACTCCCCAAAAAACTGGGTATAGAAGAAACATACCTCAATGTAATGAAAGCCATATATGATAGACCCAAAGCTAGTATCATACTGAATGGGAAAAGTACTGAAAGCCTTGCCTCTAAGATCTGAAACATGACAAGGATGCCCAATTTCATCACTGTTATTCTACAAGGTACTGGAAGTCCTAAGGTGGAACAATCAGATGAGAGAAGAAAGGACATCCAAATTGGAAAGGAAGGAATTAAATTATCCTTGTTTGCAGATAATATGATCTTATATTTGTAAAAACTAGACTCCAGCAAAAAACTATTAGAACTAATAAACAAATTCAGTAATGTTGCAGGTTACAAAATCAACATACAAAAGTCATTAGCATTTCTATATGCAACAGCAAATAATCTAAAAATGAAATTTAAAAAGTAATCTCATTCACAATAGCCACAGATAAAATAAAATACCTAGGAATTAACCAAAGAAATGAAAGATCTCTACAATGAAAACCGTAAAATATTGATGCATGAAATTGAAGAGGATACAAAAAAGGAAAAGATACTCCATGTTTATGGATTCAAAGAATGAGTATTGTTAAAATGTCCATACTACCCAAAGCAATCTACAGATTCAATGCAATCCCTACCAAAATACCAAGACATCCTTCACAGAAAAAGAAAAAAAAAAATGAATCCTAAAATTTCTATAGACCCACAAAAGACCCAGAATAGCCAAAGCTATCCTAAGCAAAAAAAAAAAAAAAAAAAAAAAATGAAGGAATCACACTGACTTCAAATTATACTACAGAGCTATAGAAACCAAAATGCTGGGGTTCATCCCACAGACCCTTGCTGCACAATGGATGAATAACATACTCAAGACACCGATATTCAGTGAAAGAATGGACCAGGGGCCCAGGCCACTAACTGAAAGAGTTATAGCAGCCATGGCGGCCCTGACTCACTGGCCCTCCTGGCATTTATTCAGCACACATTCAATGACAAAGGCTTTAAGTCAGCACTGCTAGATGGCAATTAACCTGGTCACCCTCCCCCAGAAGAGCCATCCTGCCCATGAATTAAAGGTTAGTTTTAGGACCATGTGAATAAACAAGTTACTTAGGTAAACTCTCCCACATTCCCTTGTTATTTGCTTTTCTGCAATCAACTCAGGGTACAGAGGATTAGGCTGCCTTCAGCCAAATCTTTTACTGAAGCCATGCAATGCCCCCAGCCTTCCAAGATTTGTGACTATTTCCTATAGCTATCTTTATAATTTTTCCTCTAAAACTTTTCCGACCACCCTGACTGAACTCCCATACCAAAACATCATGGTACTGGCATAAAAACAGACAGACCAGTGGAACAGAATAGAGAACCCAGAAACAAATCCATACATCTGTGGCACACTAATTTTTGGCAAAAGTACCAAGAACATACAGTGGGGAAAGGACAGTCTTCAATAAATGGTTCTGGGAAAACTAGATATCTGTATGCAGAAGAATGAAACTAGACCCCTATATCTTACCATATACAAAAATCAAATCAAAACGGATTAAAGATTTAAGCCTAAGATCTCAAACTATGAATCTACTAAAAGAAAAGTTTGAGAAAACTCTCTGGACATTGGACTGGGCAAAGATTTCTTGAATAATACCCTCGAAGCACAGGCAACCAAAGCAAAAATGTACAAATGGGATCACATCAAATTTAAAAGCTTTTGGTACAGTAAAGGAAACAATTCACAAAGTGAAGAGATGACCCACGGAATGGGAGAAAATATTTGTATGCTATCCATCTGACGTGGAATTATTAACCAGAATATACAAGGAGCTCAAACAACGCTACAGGAAAAATATCTAATAGCCCAATTATAAAATGGGTGAAAGATCTGAATAGACATTTCTCAAAAGAAGACATACAAATGGCAAAACAGGTATGTGAAAAGGTGCTCAACATCACTGATTATCAGAGAAATGCAAATCAAAACTACAATGAGATATCATCTCACCACAGTTAAATTGGCTTTTATCTAAAAGACAGGCAATAACAAATGCCGGTGAGGATGTGGAGAAAAGAAAGCCCTTATACGCTATTGGGTGGGAACATAAATTAGTACATCCACTATGGAGAACAGTTTGGAAGTTCCTCAAAAAACTAAAAATAGAGCTACCATATGATCCAGCAATCCCACTCCTAGGAATACAGCCAAAAGAAATCAGTATATTGAAGAGATATCTGCACTGCTACATTTGTTGCAGCTGTATTCACAATACCCAAGATATGGAAGTAACCCAAGTATCCATCAACAGACAAATGGATAAAGAAAATGTGGTACATATACATAGTGGAGTACTATTCAGACGTAAAAAAGAATGAGATCCTATCATTTGCAACAATATAGATGGAGCTGAAGGTAATTACTTTAAGTGAAACAAGCCAATCACAGAAATGTAAACATAGCATGTTCTTACTTGTTTGTGGGATCTAAAAATTAAAACAATTGAACTCACAGAGATAGAAAGTGGAAGAATGGTTACCGGAGGCCGGGAAAGGTACTGGGGAGGTGGTGAGAAGTGGGATGTTTCATGGGTACAAACATAATTAGGAAGAATAACTAAGACCTAGTATTTGCTAGCACAACAAGCTGACTATAGTCAAAAATAATTTAATTATCCATTTAAAAATAACAAAAATACATTTGTCACATGTGGTGGTGCATACCTGTAATCCCAGCTACTTAGGAGGCTGAGGCAGGAGAATCGCTTGAACGCTGGAGGCGGAGGTTGCAGTGAGCTGAGATCACGCCGTTGCACTCCAGCCTGGGCAACAAGAGCAAAACTCCATCTCAAAAAAAAAGATATTAATTCAGATGATATGACATTACTAAATTGTATACATATTTATAAATGTGTATTTCAAGTGTCTCATCAGCCCTCCACTCCATTCATTCCTATTTTTCTGCAGTTAAAAATACTATAAAAATGTGATTATTCCTTAATATCAGAAAAGAATGTACAGGCTAGGAGTCTTCTGGTCAAAAGTTAAATACTGATGGAATCAAGTATTTTGTATAAAGTTTTCATTTGTTATCGCTAACTCTATTTTGTGTTTTGTATATAGTATTATAGTATGTGTGTATCACTTATAGAGTAAGCAATTGAATAATTTGTTAGTAAAAATAATACCACATTGACTGATACTGCTGTAGACATAGCTTGAGTTTTATGTCTCCTTTTTGCTCATTTTCTGAGACTTAGAAGAAAGAATACATCTAAAATGAACATTAAAATATCCTCCATTTCAGCTTGCTATGTAACTTAGGAGTATAAAACTATACTTCTCTTTATCTGCATGTATGTCTGCTGTTAAAATGTGAATTTCTAAGTGTGTGTTTGGAATTAGGTCTGTTTTTGAGATGGAGTCCCGCTCTGTTGTCCAGGCTGTAGTGCAATGGCCTGGGGAAGGCTTGGATTAAGAAGCTTTTCAAGGTCTGTAAACAGTGGAATTAGAAGCACTTAGTAAATGTCTTATTTTTTCCTTTGACATCTATCATGTTTTTGGAATATAAAATGCCTATTTAACTCCAGCTTGGGTGACAAAGTGAGATCCTGTCTCAGAAGAAAAAAAAAAAAAAAAAAAAGCCAGGTTTGGTGTCTCGTGCCTGTGATCCCAGCATTTTGGGAGGCTGAAGTGGGAGGATTGCTTGGGGCCAGGAGTTTGAGACCACCCTGGCCAACATAACAAGATCCTATCTCTATTTAAAACACACACACACACACACACACACACACACACACACACACACACACACACACACAGAAATATCTATTTTATATAGCCTTGACTTCATATATTGCTTTTGGTTTAGGAAAGAATAGCATGAAAAGTACAGCTTCTCGGTCCTCTTGAAAACTCTGCTGGGCCTTTGCACTGAAACCTAACTCTGTCTTTGTTTTGGTTTAATTCGCCTCCTTTTCAAATCCATGTCATAGTCCTGCTTGCTTGTTTCTTTATGTGTGCTAGAAAGCAGGGCCTGTGAGAGGAGACCCTCAGTTACATCAGGGTTAACAGAGCACAGGAAGTTTACACCCAGGGCAAAGCCATTTGCTAGAATTGGTTTTGATCCTTCCGTTTCGAAAATAAAGTTGCCATTTGTGTTGGAGATGCTGTCATCAAAATTCCGTGGCACAAAGCGAAAGATATAAAAATATCTCTCTGACATGCGACTTTCCCCCTCCTTCTATCCCCTTGCTGGGAATGCCGAAGAGGATCCCACGCTGACTGGAAGCATTAGGTCGTCTGTTTGAATCCCAGTGATCGGGAAAGAAATGTGGTTAATAATCAGTGAGTAGTAGAGAAAAAAGGAACTCAAGGAGATGGGACAGCTGTTAATTTCACTCTGGACATTTCCTCAAGGCTAGTTGACTCAGAAAGCCTCAATGCTCCCTAGCAGCTGCAGATGTACTTTGGGGGCTGCCAAGTTTCCTCTCTGATTCTTTCTCCTGCCCTGAGAGCAGGCAAGAAGGAAAGTTTCTGCACTAATATCCGTCCGTTTAGTAGGCGTGGGCCTTGGTTGAAGTCGCTCTAGGAAAACTCACAAGTATAGAAATCTCAGTACTACAACTGTTTCTGCACTGAGATTTGGACTGCTTTGCTTCCAGCATCATACGTCATGATTGAGGTGAGTTGTTTCGTTTTTTCCAATCTTCATACGTGGTAGAAAATCTTGTTTCTTTTTTGATATATGTTTTAACAAATGTGTCACTTAAATCAGTACTTTTCGTACATTAACATGTATAGGAATCGCCTGGAGATCTTGCTAAAACGCAGGTTCTGCAGAACTCAGGGGGCCTGGGGTGGGTCTCTGATTCTGCGTGTCTCAACTGACCTCTATGGACCACACCTTGAGTAGAAAGGGCTCAAACTCTACAGATTTTTTGCTTTTCTGGGGGCGTTGAGCATTGTAGGCAGGATGAAGGTATTTGGCTGAACACATGATTTACGTTGAGCACCTGAGAAGACAATCAGACAACATCCCTTCCCTGGTTGTACCTACCTTGATGGCTATCTCTGCTTTGGGGTTTCTGTGAAGCAGATCCTACGTGTGGTAAGCCAGATCACCCCCAAGGGAAAGAGGATGTTTGGCTTCTCCTTAGATTATATAGGTCACTTGGAGCAGAGCCAGAAATCCTTTTGTAATTTTTGGATAACTGTCTATATAATGCCTCCCCTGGTGTGGCTGGTGGTCACTTTGAACATTTTAGCTTCATTTAAAAATGTGGCTGGGTACACTGGCTCACGCTTGTAACCCCAGCACTTTGGGAGGCCGAGGCGGGTGGATCATCTGAGGTCAGGAGTTCAAGACAAGTCTAGCCAACATGTTGAAACCTTGGCTCTACTAAAAATACAAAACTTAGCTGGGCATGCTGGCAGGTGCCTGTAATCCCAGCTACTAGGGAGGCTGAGGCAGGAGAATCACTTGAACCTGGGAGGCAGAGCTTGCAGTGAGCCACGATCACGCCACTGCACTCCAGCCTGGGCGACAAGAGCTAAATGCCGTCTCAAAAAGTAATAATAAAAATAATACATGCTAGAAAAAAGAGCTGATTTCTTCCTCCTACCATTTGGAATTGAAGGTTATAAGGTATATGCATCTATTACATTGTTAAAAATCAGTTTGCATAGGGAATAGAATCTATTTTATCCTCCTGTAAGAAGCCTGGAAGTGTTCTTTAAATTCAGTATGTTCCCTGTCCCAAACAATATACATTTATCTGAAAGTTGCTTTTAACTTAGAAGAAATAAGCCAAGAGGAAAAAAGAGAATAGAGAGGAAATATACCTATTCTGTCCCCAGTTGAGGGAGAGAAATAGCAATGGGAAAAAAAGGGGGAGAAAAAAAGAATGGTAGCCAGGAGTTGACAGGAGACACGGCTTCACAAAATGAATAAAAGAAACCCTAGCCTGGAAATAGAGTCTTCCCCACACATGCATGGGAGTTCTCCTAGAGTAGTAGTTATATCTTTCTTAGTTGGAAAAAAAATGTGATGGAGACAGGGTAGGTAAGTTGTAAATTCTTTTGTTGTCTTTTTTATAGAAATGGGGGTCTCACTATGTTCCCCAAGCTGGTTTGAATTCCTGGGCTCATGCGATCCTCCAGCCTCAGCCTCCCAAAGTGCTGGGATTATAGGTGTGAGCCACCGTGTGCAGCCAATTTTGTTGTTCTAGTGAACATGCTGAAGCCGTTTGTCACTAAATCAAGGAAGGGCTATGGAAGCAGTGGTCAGACGAGTGTGCAGGCCTGGGTGAGGCCTGGCATGAATCCATGGAACCATTGCCAGACAGACAGAAATCTCTTCTGTTTGAACTAAGTTTCAAATAGCATTCCCTTCTACTATGGTCTATCATTAGAGGTGTTATGAAAAACCATAACCCTTGCAGCTTGAGCACTGACTGATCAGAGTACAAGCTAACATACTCAGCCCATCCAACAGCAGTTGGTGAGTAGGCAGTAAGCTTGTATGGGGCTGAATATCAGCCTAAGCTATCCCAGGTCTGAATTAAACTTTTGGGGGGTAGAAATTGTAAGTCTGCAGATGAGTTTAGAGACATATAGTCTGGTTTCTACCATCATCTGACAACTCTCTGGCCCCATTCTCTCGGATGAGGCCATTTCTCTCTCTTTTCAAGCCTGGAGTAATCCAGTAATTCAGTATAGCTGTCTACTCCTGCAGCTGATACTATAGAAAATAGAGTTCCCCTAGAGAACTACAAGGCTCAAAATCCCATCTGCTTCCTGAACAGGAGAAGGGAAAGCACATATATCATTTTATGAAGTGTTACAGCAGAAAATGAAACCTGATTACCACAGTATCCAACTGTACAAAGCACTGTCCCATACATGATCCCCCTTGATTTTTCGC
Organism: Plecturocebus donacophilus; assembly: GCA_004027715.1. Taxonomy (NCBI): domain Eukaryota; kingdom Metazoa; phylum Chordata; class Mammalia; order Primates; family Pitheciidae; genus Plecturocebus; species Plecturocebus donacophilus. The sequence goes on along the minus strand of PVKP010003602.1, from coordinate 35,010 downwards.
AACCTTCCTGGAGTATATGGGTCAAGGAGATTGTTATTTGAAGCTCTGAATGGAGACACAAAGGTCATAGTGAAGCAATTTGCCAAAGGCGCACAGCAGGTCTGTGGGTGTGCTGGAATTCAAACTCACACTGGTTTGCTCCGAATTCAGGTGCATCCTGTGCTTTTCTGGCCTCGACATCTTCTCAAGACCTCTGATGATCTCTTGTTCTGTACAAGGGTTTGTTTCCTTTTATGTCATATTTTGAAATCTTTGCATTAAAAATAATCCTATTTCTACTTTTTTTTGCTCAAAATTACTCGTGTTTGCCTTAAGCTTTATCTCCATTAAGGCCTTTACTCCTCAGGAAAAAAATGCTTGAGAGTAGCGCTTCTCAAACTTTCTCAGGCTCAGAAGTCACCTGGGGAGCTTGCTGAAACTCAAATCCTTGAGCTCCAACTCCAGAGATTCTGCTTCCTTGGGTCAGGCCCCAGGCGTGGGAATTGGCATTCTAATAAGCTCCCAGGTGATTCTGGTGCTACCACTCAGAGATAACACTTTTAAACAAAAGTCACAGCTTCAGTCAATATTTCAAAAGAATACATTTATGGTTAAGTGAGGGGGGCTTAGTGTACTTTTGAATATGTATATTCTTTATTTATTTTTATTTAAAAAACTTTTTTGAGACAGGGTCTTGCTCTGTTGCCCAGGCTGGAGTACAGTGATGTGAACACGGCTCACTGCAGCCTCTACCTCAAGGCTTCCACATCAACCTCCCGAGTAGCAGGAACCACAGGCACACGCCACCACACAGAGCGAATTTTTAAATTTTTTTGTAAAGGCTGGGTCTTGCTATTTTGCCCAAGCTGGTCTCAAACTCCTGGGCTCAAATGATTGTCCCGGCTCGATCTCCCGAAGTGCTGGGATTACAGGCCTGAGCCATGGTTTCTCTTTTAAAATATGAAATGCTTCATGAACTTGCGTGTCATCCTTGCACAGAGACCAAGCTAATCTTCTCTGTATCATTCCAGTTTTCGTATATATGCTGCTAAAAGGAGCACATTAGTGTGCTTAATAACAGATTGTCATGCCAGAATTCCTGGGTTGGAATATTAATGCTATCACATGTGCAAGACATGAGATCCTGGGGAAAGTTAGTCTTCCTATACCTCAGTTGCCTAATTTGTAAAATGGGAATAGTAATACTATCTACTCCATAGAGTAGTGGTGAGGATTAAATGAGTTAGCAGTGCAGGACACAGAATATCTCTATGTAAGTTTGCTATGATTATCACTAACTTTTGCTCAATAATTATACACTTTACAATAGAAACGCCAGCAACAAGAATTCACACAGATCTCAAATGTTCTTCTTTGATGTTGGTGTTTCCCCAGGTTTATTCATGATCAAACATGTTCTTGTGTGTGTGCATGTGAGGGACTAGTTGTCTTGGGCTGTCAGCTAGTCTGGTTATGTGGGGCTTTCCACATCATTCTGATAGATTAGACTTGACTCTGACAGTGATGAAAAGCCATCAACACAGCTTCAAGCTGGGGAGTGCAAACAGAATTGCATTTTAGAAATGTCTCTTGCTGCAGCATAGATGCCAGGTAGGAAGCAGGTGAGGCTAGAGGCAGAAACCTGTTTGAATAGACTGTTGCAATAATCCCAGAGAAAAATAATAAGACTTAAACTAAGTGATATGGTTTGCCTGTGTCCCCACCCACATCTCATCTTGAATTGTAGCTCTCATAATCCCACGTGTTGTGGGAGGGACCTGGTGGGAGATGACTGAATCACAGGGGCGGTTTCCCCTGCACTATTCTCCAGGTAGTGAAGTCTCACAAGATCTGATGGTTTTATAAGGGGAAACCCCTTTCACTTGGCTCTTTTTTTCTCTCTTCCCTGTCACCATGTAAGATGTGCCTTTTGCCTTTCACCATGATTGAGAAAGACATGTGTATTCCCCAGCCATGTGGAACTGTGAGTCCATTAAACCTCTTTTCCTTTATAAATTACCCAGTCTCGGGTATGTCTTTATCAGCAGTGTGAGAACGGACTAATACACTAAAACAGTAGGGTAAAGCACTGAGCAGAGATCCCAACAGGAGCCTGTCATGACTCGGAAGGGAAATATGATACCATATTAAAACATTTAGCTTATGCTTCCTCTCTACATCGAAGCCCTGTGAGAACAAAGATAGAGTCTACCTCCTATGGAACCCCAGCCCCGGCTCATAGTAGGTCCTAGATAGCTATTTGGTGAATAAGTGGGTAAAGAATAGATGAAATCCTGCTGTGGTCTCCAAAGCTCTGTAATCTGTCCCCTGTCCCTCTCTCCAATCTCATCATGCTTCATTCTTTCCACTGTTCTTAGCATATTGCCTTCCGCCAAGCCTTTGGAAATGCCAACTGTGACTTCTAGTGTAGGGCTTGGCAAACTACTGCCTTTGTGACAAATCCTTCCTGCCAACCATTTTTATGTGTAAGTTTTATTGCAACACAGCCACACCCACTTGTTTTGCATTGTTGACAACTGCTTTAGTGGTACAACAGCAGAGTAGAGTGGGTGTGACACAGCCCATACACTACAGCCTGTGAAGCCCAAAATATTCATTATCTGGCCCTTTACCCAAAAAAGTTTGCCAACCCCTGCTGGAATCCTTTGAAATTGCTATGACTTCTGATTTAAAACTCTATCCTCAACAAAGTTACAGTAATCAAAACAGTGTGGTCCTGACGTAAAGACAGACACCCAGATCAATGGAATATAATAGAAAGCCCTGAAATAAACCCTCACATATATGGCCAAATGGTTTTTGACAAAGGTATCGAGACCATTCAATGGGGAAAGGACAGTCTTTTTAATAGGCGGTGATGGGGAAACTGGGGAGCCACATGCGAAAGAATAACACTGGGCCCTCATCTCACACCCTATACAAAAGTTACCAAAGACACAAAGAGCTAACACTGTAAAACTCTTACAAGATAACACAGGGGAAAGCTTCGTGACATGGCTGTGGCAGTGATTCCTTGGATATGATAAAAGCACAGGCGACAAAACAAAAGCTGGATAAACCGAACTTGATCAAAATTTAAAAAGTAAAATAAAAAACTTTTATGCACCAAAGGAGGACACTTTTGACCCAGTGCAGTGGTGCATACCTATATTCCCAGCTGTTCCAGAGGCTGACGCAGGAGGATTGCTTGAGCTCAGGAGGTCAAGGTTGCAGTGAGTCATGATCATGCCACTTGCATTCTAGCCTGGGCAACAAAGCAAGACCCTATTTCAAAAAACCAAACAAAAGAGGAGGACACTTTTTACTTTTTTATCTTCTTTTTTTCTTTTTTACGAGACAGGGTCTTATTCCCATTGCCCAGGCTGGAGTGCAGTGGCACCATCTCACCTCACTGCAGCCTGGACTTCCCAAGCTCAAGTGATCCTCTTACCTCAGCCTCCCCAGTAGCTGGAACTACAAGCACCCACCACCATGCCCAGATAATTTTTTGTACTTTTTAGTAGGAAGGGGGTTTTGCTGTATTGCCCTGACTGGTCTCGAACACATGGGCTCAAGTGATCTACCTGCCTTGGTCTCCCAAAGTGCTAAGATTACAGGCATGAGCCACTGTGCCCAGTCTGGACACTTTCAAGAGAGTTAAAAGACAACCCACAGAATGGGAGAAAATTATATATTTGACAATGGGTTAATGTCCAGAATATATAAAGAATTCCTACAGCTTAACAACAAAAAAATGATTAAAAAGTAGGCAAAGGACTTGAATAGACATTTCTTTAAAGAAAATATATAAACGGCTAATAAGCACATGAAAAGCTGCTCACCATCACTAATAACTAGGGAAAAGCAAGTCAAAAGCATGATGAGATACCACTTCACCCCAATTAAAATGGCCATTATTTGAAAAAAATTAAAAAATGTCTTTCTGGTTGTTCTGACTTCCCCATGTGAACATAGCTCTTGCAAAAATCTCCTTTATCCCTCTCCAGATGAGGAAAAGAGGAAATATAAGAAGAGATGCCTGGTACAGAGCCCCAGTTCCTACTTCAGGGATGTGAAATGCCCCGGATGCTATAATCACCATGCTCATTAGCCATGCACACACAGTAGTGGCGTGTGTTGGCTCCTTGTATTAGTCTGTTCTCATGTGCTATGAAGAAATACCTGAGACTGGGTAATTTATAAAGAAGGTTTAATTGACTCACAGTTCTGCAGGGCAGAACTCCACTAGGCATCTTGTTGCATAGCAAGAGTGACCTTTACTCCAGTTCCCAACAAGTTCATCATCTTCATCTGAGACCACTTCAGCTTGGACTTTATTGTCCATATCACTATCAGCATTTGGATCAAATACTGATAACAAGTCTCTAGGAAGTTCCAAACTTTCACACATTTTCCTGTCCTCTCCTGAGCCCTCCAAACTGTTCCAATCTCTGCCTGTAACCCAGTTCCAAAGTCATTTCCACATTTTTGGGTATCTTTACAGCAGCAACCAATTTACTGTATTAGTCCATTCTCATGCTGCTGTGAAAAAATACCTGAGACTGGGTAATTTATTTTTATTGTATTTAATTCATTCATTCATGAATTCATTTTGAGACATGGTTTCACTCTGTTGTCCAGGCTGGAATGCAGTGGCACAATCTCAGCTCACTGCAACCTCTGCCTCCCAGGTTCAAGTGATTCTTGTGCCTCAGCCTCCCTAGTAGCTGGGATTACCGGTGTGCACCATCACACCTGACTAATTATTGTATTATTAGTAGAGATGGGGTTTCACCATGTTGACCAAGCTGATCTTGGACTCCTGACCTCAAGTGATCCACCCACCTTGGCCTCCCAAAGTGCTGGAATTACAGGTGTGAGCCATGAGCCACAGTTCCCAGCCAGAGACTGAGAAATTTATAAAGAGAAGAGGTTTAATTGACTCACAGTTCCACAGGTCTGGAGAGGCCTCAAGAAATTTACAGTCATAGTGGAAGGGGAAGCAAACATGTCCTTCTTCACATGGTGTAAGGAAGGAGGAGTGCCAAGCAAAGGTGGGTAGGAAAGCCCCTTATAAAACCATCAGATTTAATGAGTACTATCACAAGAACAGCATGAAGGTAACCACCTCCATGATTCAATTACCTCCCACAAGGTCCCTCCCGTAACACATGGGGATTATGGGAACTACAATTCAAGATGAGATTTGGATAGGGATATAGCCAAACCATATCATTCCGCTACCATTCTCTGACAGCCTACAGGAGGAAAAGCAAGGTTGACAGAAGGATGCTTCTTCAGGAGGAAGCAGCACTAAAAGCACCCTGAATCAAGATGAGTGGGAAACCATCCCAATAAACACATTTTAGATATTTTTTTAAAAAAAGAAAGAAATACACAAACAAATAGAAAATAACAATTGTTGTCAAGAATGTAGAGAAACTGGAACTCTTGTGCACTGTTGGTATAATATAAAATGGTGCAGCTACTGTGGAGAACAGTATGGTGGTTCCTCCAAAAACTAAAGACAGAATTACCATACAATTCCATGATTCTATTTCCAGGTATATACCCAAAAGAACTGAAGGCAGGAGCTCGGACAGATATTTATACACCCGTATACATAACAGTGTTATTTACAACAGCCAAGAGTGGAAGCAACCCTACTGTTCATCAACCGTTGAATGAATGACAGAACGTGGTATACACAGAGAAAGGAAGATCATTTAGCCTCAAAAGGGAAGAAAATTCTGACTGTAGTATTAGTGGATCTTGAAGACATTATGTTAAGAGAAATAAGGAGAAATACTGTTTGATTCCACTTATATTAGGTACTGAGGGTAATCAAATTCATAGGGACAGAATGTAGAATGGTTGCCACTGGGAAGAGGGTGAAGAGTTGTTTAATGGGCATGAAGTTTCAGTTTGGAAGATGAAAGAAGTTCTGGAGAGGATGGTAGTGATGGTTACAAAGCAATGAATATACTTAATGCCATAAAACAATACACTTAAAAATGACTTGAGCCTGTAATCCCAGCACTTTGGGAGGCCAAGGCAGGTGGATCACCTGAGGTCGGGAGTTGAAGACTGGTCTGACCAATGTGGAGAAAACCCATCTCTACTAAAAATACAAAGTTAGGCCAGGCACGGTGGCTCAAGCCTGTAATCCCAGTTCTTTGGGAGGCCGAGGCAGGTGGATCATGAGGTCAGGAGTTCAAGACCAGCCTGGCCAAGATGGTGAAACCCCGTCTCTACTAAAAATACAAAAATTAGCTGGATGTGGTGGAGGGTGCCTGTAATCCCAGCTATTCAGAAAGCTGAGGTGGAGAAATGATTAAACCCGGGAGGTGGAGGTTGCAGTGAGATCTCACTGCTGCACTCCAGCCTGGATGATAGAGGGAGACTCCGTTTCAAAAGCAAGCAAACAAAAAAATAAAATAAAATCAGCAGGGCATATTGGCATGGCCCTGTAGTCCCAGCTACTTGGGAGGCTGAGGCAGGAGAATCACTTGAACCTGGGAAGCAGAGGTTGTGGTGAGCTGAGATTGTGCCACTGCACTCCAGCATGGGCAACAAGAGCAAACCTTTGTCTCAAAAAAAAAAAAAAAAAAAAAAAGATTTGAACGGTACATTTTTATATCTGAATATTTTATTACAGTAGTAGAAAATAACTCTACCCTCAGCATTTGCATGTCTGGCTCTTACTTATTCTTCAGTTTCCTGCTTAAATAGCATACCCTCAGGGAAGCTCTCCTATTGCTCTATGTAATTTCCTTGTAGGACATATCACTATCTGAAATTACCTTCTTTATACATACTTATCGTCTGTCTTCTCCATTAGAATATAAGCTTTTCGAGCATAACATGTTTGCCTAATTCAAAGCTGTATCCCAACACTTCGTTCTGGTCACATAGTAGGTATTCAATGAATACTTGTGGAATAGTTTACTGAGAAAAAAGAACGGGCTCCACCTGGTGGTTGTATTAGTAAATGTACTCTGTGGGAATTTTAAACATACATTGCTCAAAAGCAAAAATCAAACTGAACATTTAACTTCAACAGTATTGGCCATGATTGTGGAGTGAGAAGGCATGAAGAAAAGTGTGCAAGCACATCTGTGTAAAACATTTCCCTTCACGCACTTTTCACATCAACTCCCTCCTCAGGCTGCCAATTCCCAGGAACTCGGTAATTCCCTTATTTCCTTTCCATGTGTTGCCTGTTCATTTACCTGCCATCACTGGCTGCTTTGGTGCTCCAGTGCGAATGTGGAGCGTTTTGGGAAAAGACTGCATGGCCCACAAGCCTAAAATATTCACTACCTGGCGTTTTACAGGAAAAGTTTACCAACCAACTCATGTCGTAGGTAAAGATAATAGACCAGAGATATTGTCTGCTCTTCACAAGAACTTTCATGATAGTCATTCGAGTCAATCAAGAAATGTTTATTGGGATTGGAGACTGTTATTCTAAGTAACTCAGGAATGGAAAACCAAGCATCGTATGTTCGTACACTCTCACTCATAAGTAGAGGCTAAGCTATGAGGATGCAAAGGCATAGGAATGGCACAATGGACTTTGGGGACTCAGGGGAAAAGGGTGGGAAGCGAGTGAGGGATAAAAGACTACAAATTGGGTTCAGTGTGTACTGCTTAGGTGACGGGTACACCAAAACTTCACAAATCACCACTAAAGAACTTACTCATGTAATTAGATACCACTTGTTCCCCCAAAACTTATGGAAATAAAAAATTAATTTAAAAGAAAGAGAAACATTTATTGAGTTCTTGCTATGTTTCCAGCACTGCCTTAGTCACTGGGGATAGAACAGTGAATGAAATAGAAATCCCTGCTGTCATGAAGCTCACTTTCTAGAGGGAGGAGGACAAACAATAACAATAAACAAATAAATAACGTATGTTAGATGGTGAGAAGGGTTACAGAGAGATGCATAGTAAGGAGTAGTCAGGAAGGCAAAGAAAGGTTTTACAATGTTAAATAGAGTGCTTGGGGGAGGCCTTGTTAAAAGGTTGTCATTTGAGCAAGTATTTGAAGAAAGCCTGAGAGGGAATGAAGAAACGATCGGGGAGGAAAGTACTTCAGGTAGAGGGCACGAGGCAGGAGCAGGTCCAGTGTGCTAGAGAAACACCTTGGAGGCCAGTGTGGCTAGCGGAACCATTCTACTCAGGTTGTCACACTCATGTGTTCCTTTATTTGATTTTTTTGATTTTTAGAAACACGGTCTTACTCTGTCACCCAGTCTGGAGTGCAGTGGCATGATCATAGCTCACTGCAGCCTCAAACGCCTGGACCTAAGCAATCCTCCTGCCTAAGTCTCCTAAGTAGTTGGGACTACACGTGCACTGCTAATATTTCATTTTATTTTTTAACACTGGGTCTATGTTGCCCAGGTTGGTTTTGAACTCCTGGCTTCAAGAGACCCTGCTGCCTCAGCCTTCCAAAGTGCTGGAATTATAGGCATCAGCCACCATTCTTAGCTCCATGCATCCATGCATTCTTTTTCCGGGGTGTGGTGTGGCAGGATCTTGCTCTGTCACAGGCTGGAGTGCAGTGGCATGATCTCAGCTCACTGCAACCTCCACTTACTGGGTTGAAGCAGTTGTCCCACCTCAGACTCCCGATTACCTGGGACTATAGGCACACACCACCACACCCAGCTAATTTTTGTGGTTTTTGGTAGAGATGGGGTTTCACCATGTTGGCGAGGCTGGTCTCGAACTCCTGACCTCAAGTAATCCACCTGCCTCAGCCTCACAAAGTGCTGAGGTTACAGACATGAGCCACTACACCTGCCCCCCGTGCATTCTTGGTATGTGCAAATATTGACTGCTGGTTTATGGCATCTACCCCTTCCTACAGGACATTTCAACCTTGCAGGGTTTCCCCAATCACACTATAATTGAGCATTAGGCAGGCCAGTTCACTGTTCTATCAAGCCAGCTGCTTCTGCAAGATCTAGGTATATACTAATTTTGAGAACATAAGATTTCTTTTACCATAATATATGCCCATGATCAGAGACAATATTATATGGAATACTAAGGCAACAGATAAGGCATTCTGTAACTTCATAATAGTGGTATTAGTAGAAGCTCTGCAGGCAGGGAATACAATGCAAAATTTTTTTCTTTCTTTTTTTTTTGAGATGGAATCTTGTTCTGTTGCCCAGGCTGGAGTGCAGTGGCATGACCTTGGCTCACTGCAATCTCTGCCTCCTGCTTCACCCTCCCGAGTAGCTGAGATTACAGGTGCCCACCGCCACATCCAGCCAATTTTTGATTTTTAGTAGAGATGGGGTTTCGCCATGTTGGCCAGGCTGGTCTTCAACTCCTGACCTCAGGTGATCTGCCCTCCTTGGCCTCCAAAGTGCTGGGATTACAGGCGTGAACCACTGCACACAGCCAGAGTGCAAAATTTTATCCAGAATATGTAGCTATTCCTGAGTGGATAAAGGGATGTTACTTTTATGTTGGGAAGAGTCCACACAAGCAGCTACTACTAGGTGGCCATCTGGTCACCCTGGACAATAGGGCCTTATCAGTGTCTTAGCGTTGACTTTGGCTGTCAGTCAATGGGACGTTCAGCAGTAGGTGAGGGAAAACTATGTTACTAGCTCACACCTAACTTCCTTCCATGCCGGCACAGTTTGCACGTGGAGCCACTAAACAAGCCCTGGACACCTGTAGAAAGAAGCTTACTGACATTACAAAATAGATTATCTTGATCATCTGATTTTTGAGAACCTCCACCATCGTGACACCATCTACTGGATATACATGCGGCACACAAATATTCCCACCCTCTGATCCATTCCAAAAGGTCCATGTATAGTCCACCTAAGCACCAATTTTTCAATTATTTTTTTCAAGTCTCCAACCAGCCAGCCAATCCAGTAGCCACAGCTCATATGTCATCAGAGATCTTTGTGCCTTAAACCATGAAGTAAACCACCAGATATATCACCAAAAGTTCTGTCCTCTGGGAGGATTTCCCTTCAGCAGTCTTTTACGGTCACGCCCAAGTGGGTTGCAGTATAGTGGTCCCCTTCTTGTCAGTGTCAGCGTCATTTTCAGATCCGTAACGCACAGGCCAGCCCGCGTAACAAAGAAATACGCTGCCCAAAATGTCAGTAGGGCCAAGGTGGAGAAACACTGGCTTGAAGGAAGAATCATGGTATCCATCTAAGAGGGAAATTTCCCTCTCAGAGGGGCTTTCAGTCTCTGAACTGACTTAGGTCTGGGAATTAGGTACAAGGCACAATCTGGTAACTTGAGTTAGGTTTCTGCCTAACAGACCTAGATTTTGTTCTGCCTCCATATGTCAAGCAGCATCTTAGGAAGCAGTGGATTAATGATTTTTCAGTGGATTAATGATGTGCCAGAGGGCACAGCAGATCAAAGCAGTTTGATTGCTATTCCATCTCTGTGGCTTACTGTGGTAGTTGTACCATGTTGTCCCTAACAGTGAAGCTGCTGCCTGGCGTTTGACATGCCAGGACTCCATTATTCTACTGAAATGAAAGCACGTATTTTCACTGCAGCCTCGTCCAGCAACACCTCTGACCTACAGCGCTCCTCGAGGATGCTGGTCCCCGACTGGCTAGTGCATTTCCTCATGTCTTAGTGAAAGGAGAGTTTTTTGAACCTTCCCTGCAGCGTCAAGTTAGTAGATGGCCGAGAAGATTGAACGTAATGGACCCAGTCCTATTTCCTTGAATTTTGTCACCCTTTGTCCATATGTTCCCTACCTAACATGTTACGGAGTTTCTGGTATTTCAACCTCATTAACTCCAGACTACCATCGAGTCCAGGCTTTCCCTAGCTAACCTTTTCAGACTGTTAGGACCATCCCCAGTACTCCAGCCAACACGTTATATTCTAAATCCTGGGGGAGTTCACCCAGGTCAATGAATTTGGCTTGAATATTGTACTTTATCCTCATTGGTTTAATACCTTTATAATTTATACTCTCAGCTCTTTTCCAGTCCTTTTCTGATATCTGGCAAAGTCATGCAACTCTCTCCCTCTTTTTTTTCCAATTTGTTTTTGTTAAGACCGTCTCACTCTGTCACCCAGGCTGGAGTGCAGTGACACGATCATGGCTCACTGCAATCTCCATATCCTGACTCAAATGACCCTTCTGCAGCCTCCCATCTAGCTGGGACTACAGGTGTGTACCACTGTGCATGGCTAACAATTTTTTTAAATTTCTGTAGGCCAGGCATTGTGGCTCACGCCTGTAATCCCAAACCTTTGGGAGGTCAAGGCAGGAGAATCACTTGAGCCCAGGAGTTGAGATCAGCCTAGGCAACATAACAAGACCTAGTCTCTACAAAAACAAACAAGCCAAAAAACAGATTTGAGTGTGGTGGCATGTAACTTGTGGTCCCAGCTACATGGAAGGCTGAGATGGGAGAATCGTTAAAAAAAAATTTTTGTAGAGATGGGATCTTTGTTGTCCAAGCTGGTCTTGAACTCCTGGGCTCAAGTGATCCTCCTGCCCCAGCTCCTGAAAGTACTGGGATTACAAGCATAAGCCATCATACCTGGCCCAAGTCTCAGTGTATAGGTTCTTTCTCCTCCTAGAGAACACCTGTACTACTCTCTTTGGCATATGGTTCCAGTTATCTATCCCTTCCTAACAAACCACTCTAAACTGAAAGGCTTAAAACAATTTGTCATATGTCTCATTGTTCTGATTGGAGTGGATTTGAGAGAATAGGGGAGGGATTGGAGAAGTGAGTATATAGAGTTCTTTTGAAGAGTTTTTTTTTTTTTTTTTTGGCCAGGCACGCTGGCTTATGCCTGTAATCCCAGCACTTTGGGAGGCTGAGGTGGGCAGATCATGAGGTCGGGAGATCAAGACCAACCTGGCTAACATGGTGAAACCCCATCTCGAATAAAAATACAAAAAATTAGCCGGGCATGGTGGTGCACGTCTGTAATCCCAGCTACTCAGGAGGCTGAGGCAGGAGAATAGCTTGAACCTGGGAGGCGGAAGCTGCAGTGAGCCAAAATTGTGCCACCACACTCCAGCCTGGGCAACAGAGCAAGACTCCATCTCAAAAAAAAAAAAAAAAAAAGTTTTGTTGTAAAACAGAACAAAATGACAGAGCAGTAGTTGGAAGAAGATGTGGGATCAAGAGGAATATTTTTGAGGATGGGGAAAATAAATAACACTGGCCAGCTGTGGTCATCCCAGCACTTTGGGAGGGCGAGGCAGGTGGATCACGTTGAGACTAGCCTGGGCAACATAGCAAGACCTCATCCCTACAAAAAATACATAAATTAGCCAGGCGTGGTGGTGTGCATGTGTAGTCCCAGCTACTCAGGAGGCTGAGTGGGAGGACCATTTGAGCCCAGGAGTTCAAGGCTTCAGTGAGCTATGATCATACCAGTGCACTCTAACCTGGGTGACAGAGTGAGACTCTGTCTCAAAAAAAAAAAAGAAAATAAAAAAGTATAGTATGTTTATATCGTGGGGAAATGAACCAGTGGAGAAGAATATATATATATATATGTATATATATGTGATGATACAGCAGAGAAAGGGGAAGAATGCTGTCATTGAGTGAGGAAAAAGGGGATGGGACTTCATGCAAAGTAGAGACATTACCTTAGGCCTTAGTAACATAGATAGCTCCACTAGGTTAGGGTTGTAGGAGAGAAGGAAGAGAATGCAGGTGGGTGAGCAGATAAGGGGATCAGAATCTGAAGCTCTCTTTTGCTTACTTCAGTTTTCTCAGTAAAATAGGGCATAAGGTTATCAGCTGAGAATGACTATGGGAGGGAACATGTGACAGTGTCGAAATAGGAACTAGAAGAGTGAATAGGCTAAGGAAATACAGTATGAGTTGTCAGGCATTATTGAGGGTCCTGGCATTGAGATTCTTAATCAGGAATTTAAAATCTGAAATTACAGGTCCCGGTGGCTCACACCAGTAATCCCAACACTTTGAAAGGCTAAAGCAGGAAGATCGCTTGAGCCCAGGAGTTCGAGACAACCCTGGGCAATACAGTGAGACCCTGTCCCTACATAGAATTTTTAAAAATTAGCTGGGCACGGTGGCATTCATTGGTGGTCCCAGCTACTCAGGAGGCAGAGGTGGGAGGATCATTTGGGCCTGGGAGTTCAAAGGCTGAAGTGGGCTAAGATCTCAGCACTGCACCCCAGCCTGGGTAACAGAGCCAAACCCTGTCTCAAAAAAAATAAAAATAAAAAAATTCAAACATGAAATAAAGTCAAATAATTAATATTCTTATGTGTCTTTCTCCATCCACATTCAGCTGCAGGGGTACAGGCACAGAGCAGGGGACACAGGAATTTAACTAGGGTTTACGGTTTTGCCAAGCGAGTGCCAAAGCAAAAGAGGAGCAGAGGAACTGAGGGCGTTTGCAAGGATGTGCTTATAACGATCATGGAGTTTCGGCCGGTATGGTGACTAAAGAAAGCAGTGAGGGGCGAGGCACAGTGAAATACCAGCATAATTAGTGCCTCGTAGGCCCTGGTGGAGGAAGGTCAAAGGTTTGCCGCAGTTGGGTTACTAGAGGGGTTTAGGTGGAGAGCTATGCTTACAGAATCTATGGCATGACCTGCAAGTACACAGCTAAGGCAGGAAGAACAAGATCGCCGGAGGGGAGAAGCTGGGGTAGTCAGAGGCCAGAGTGCTGGGGAGATTGTTATCGGGTATACTGAATTCACCAAGAATGAAGACGGAAATAGTATTACAGAGAGCGACAGTCCCAGGAGCTGCAATGACCGAAGCATGCGGGAGATGGCTCTGAAATCTGAAGCGGGCAGCAACCGCGCAGGCGAACTCAGTGTTAAAGTGCCATGGCATGAAATTCAAAGCTGAGTTCTTCTGGGGAAAGTTATTAGATGATCAACTTTGAGACGTTCGCATTTTTTTGGTAGTCTCTCATCTCAGAATAAGCAATATCGGAATGCGAAATTTTAATCACAAGGGGGCGCTGGAGTCCAGCAAAAAAATTACTTTTGATTTTTTTTCATCCAAAGCTAGGGCATCATACTTTTGAGAGAGGAAGAGGCCACTACTAATAATTATTTGGGGGCAATATGTGTAAACTGGGACGTAGGCTCACACCTTCTCCTACACTATATAAGCATGGGCAATGTAAGAATGAACCAGCTGTGCACCAAAAGCTTTAACTCCCATAAATCACTCGAAATGCTTTTGCCTTGTAATTAGATAAGAGAAAAATGGCCAAGCTTGATTTCATCTGGAAGAGAGGACTGAGAAAGACTTTCCCCTCTGGCTGGCTCACATCTCTAATTATATTTATTGCTTATCCCATTTTTCCCTTTAGTGCAATCCTAGTTTGACTGTATCTTCAAGTTAAGAGAATTGCTCTATTCCCCAAAGTAACTTAATCATTTGAAAGTAAAGAGTTCTCTAAATTTCCAAAGTTCTTTTTATGTACATCTTTTATCTTTTATAGTATAGGGTATTATTTTTTGTACTTGGGAAAAATAGGGTAATTTTTTTTTGTACTCTCAAAGTGTTGGGATTACAGGCAGGAGCCACCATGCGTGGCTTGAACTTTGTTTTTATTTATATTGGTTTTTTTTTTTTTTTTTTTTTTTTTTAGATGGAGTCTCGCTCTGTTACCCAGACTGGAGTGCAGTGGTGCGATCTCTGCCTCCCAGGTTCAAGTGATTCTTGTGCCTCAGTCTCCTGAGTAGCTGGAATTGCAGGTGTGTGCCACCACACTTGGCTAATTTTTGTATTTTTAGTAGACAGAGGGTTTTGCCATGTTGGCCAGGCTTGTCTCAAACTCCTGACCTCAAGTAATTCGACTGCCTCAGCCTCCCAAAGTGCTGGGATTACAGGCTTAAGCCACTGCACCTCGCCGAGGTATGAACTGTTTTTGAATCAGTCTTGCTCTGTCACCCAGGCTGGAGTGCGTGGCGTGATCTCGCCTCACTGCAACCTCCGCCTCCCAGGTTAATTGGTTAAGACCAATTTTGTCAGTCTAATTTCAAAAGTTATAAGTAAATAAGTAATTAAGGCTTTTGATTTAAAGCTGTAATACTACAAATTTGGAGAAAATAGTGGGATACTTAAAGGAACTAAGTTGGCCATGTTTATGATTTTAATTTATTTTCTTTGGGTTGCTTGGGCACTTGGAAAGTTTAGTTTTTTAAGTCAGAAAATGGGACTACCTTGGTATGCAGAAAAAAGTTAACAAAGCAGATCTGTTTGAGGCTGCTGTCCTGAGAAAGGCCTGCTTTGAGCCTGATTCTTAGGGAGCATCTGGAAGTTGGTTCAGATTGTCCCCAGTTATTAGTTAACTGATAAAGGTGGGTCACACATTTGCTTTCTTCCTTTCTGAGACTCTGAAATTTTGGTTTCAGAGTGTATCTATGTGACCAGGCCTCATAAAAACCTTCCCTAAGTCTCTAGTGGGGTTTCCTGGGCCAAAGTATTGCACATGTGTTGCGTTTTCATTGCTGGAAGAAGTGTGTGCTCTGCATGATCCTTCATGGAAAGGAGAGAGCTTGAGGAAGCTTGCCCATGGACTTCTCCAGACTCTCCTGATAGCTTTCCCTTATCATCTGCTATGCATCCTTGCAATGTCGTTGTTATGAGTAGGACGATTATATCTGCTGAATTATGTTAATTGTTTTAGTGAATTCTGAACATGGAGGTGGTCTAGGGCACCCCCAATGACCCTCTAAGGAACTGGATGTTTTAAACTTCCAAGTACAGTTTAAAGTGTTTAGAGATGTTTAATAAACTAGGATTATAAATTAGACCAACCATTATTGAGAGATTCCTTGGAAGTGAATACTGAAATTTGCTACACTTACTAATAGAGCAATTATATTTGTAAACTGAATTTACAGCCCTAAGAAAAAGTAGAGTCTTAAATTTACAACTTTAATTATAGAATATTAATTTATAAAATCCACATAAGCATGTGAATAGACTTTTCAGCCCACAAATATATCCCTCATTGTGCCCTGATAGAGATATTGAAGAAACAAAATGAGGTTGGATGCAGTGGCTATGCCTGTAATTCCAGCACTTTGGAAGGCTCAGGTGGAAGGATTGTTTGAGCTCAGGAGTTCGAGACTAGCCTGCATAACATAATGAGACCTCCTCTCTACTAAAAATAAAAAAATTAGCCAGATGTACTGGGATGTGCCCGTAGTCCCATCTACTAGGGAAGCTGAGGCAGGATTGCTTGAACCCAGGAGTTCGACGCTGCAGTGAGCTAAGATCATGCCACTGCACTCCAGCTCTGGGTGACAGAGTGTGACTCCGTCTCAAACAACAACAACAGCAAAACACTCTGCTTTGCAAACTGCAGTTTAATGAGAAAACAGGGACTTTCTCCTATACCTACCATTGTACCTGGCACTCAGTAAGTCCAGTATATATTTGTTCAATGAATGGAAGAGATCATGATACATAATAGTTGAGAGAATAAGATGCAAAACATTTCTAAAATGAAACGGAGATAGGAAAGAGTGATTAAATGCTAAGCTGCTAAATGAATAGAAGTGAGAATGTTACCTAAACACCGGGGGTTTGGTCTAGATCCTGGGGCTCACCACACAGAAAGCCAATCACTGAGACAAGTATTGCCAAGGAAGAAGGTTTTAACCAGGTGCTGTACTGGTTAAAGGAGGAGATGCAAGCTCAGTCTCAAATCCTTCTCCCTGACCAACTAAAATCAGGGGTTTATATAGCAGGGAAGAAATGCAACAATGTGTAGGAAAACAGGAGCTAGGGAGGCCTAAGGAAGCAACCCTGATCAATGCAGGGCCGGGTGTCTCATTGTCTAGATGTGATGATCTAGTGAGTTTCAGTTCTTTGATACTTTTTGAGAGGCATGGGGTTCTTTTCTGAGGAAAGAACTCAGATAAAACAAATGTAAGTTACAAACTTTAAGACCAGAAGGGTCAATTTCTATATGTATACCAAAAAACAAACACAAACAAAACACCAATCTATGGGACTCTTGGATTTGTTGTTTCAAGAATAAATGTGAAGAGCTCAAAGGAGGGTGAGACCACTGTGGGATAGAGTGGTAGTGAAGAAAGGTTTCATGGAGAAGGTGGACCTGGATCTAGGTATTAAAATTAAGACACTGGATTTAAAAATATGACAACAGGGAATGGCATGAGTAGCAAGAGTGTGAACAAAGGACAGAAGTGAGAAAATCAGAGGCATGATTATAAGAGGCCTGTCTTAGAAAAGAGCGGGGAGTGTTGTATGAAAGGAGAGAAAGTTGACACTTCTCCTGACAGGGATGGAAGAGGCCCTGGAGCCTGACAACAAGCATCCGGGTAAGGCACTGCCACCTACTTCATGGCATCCAACCATCATTTTTATTTTATTTTTTAAAATTAAACAACTACAAAAAAAAATTTAAAAAGAACAGGTGCGGAGAAAGGCTGTGTAGCATCAAGGTGTGGTGGCTGTGCTTCCAAGGGTCAGGAGCTTGGACTTGATTCTTTTATTTTTTTTTTTTAAGACAGAGTCTCGCTCTATCACCCAGGCTGGTGTTAAACTCCAGGCTTCAAGCAAAGCTCCCACCGTGGCCTCCCAAAATGCTGGGATTACAGGTCACCATGCCTGGCCAGGACTTGATTCTTTTAGTTGGGAGAAGAATTCGTGGATTTTCAACAGGCAACAATATGAAGAAAGAGTTTGATATTTCTAGAATAAAGATAATACTGGAGATAGAGTACAGGACAGTTTAGGATGGATTAGAGAACGAAATATTGGTGGCAGAGACTAGGTTGGAAGGCAGCCCAGATACAAAATAATAAAGGGTTAAGATAAAGTAAGGTTGGAGGTTATGGGGAGAGACAGATTCCTCAAACACTGTAAAGGAAGACCTGATGGGACTGGTGACCACATACAAAGGATAAGAGTAACTTTATGAAAGTGGAACAGAATGGTAAGTTTTCAGAATAAAATGTGCATCTGTGGGTCATTTATATTATAGTTTTTATTTTTAATGCTAAGTTCGTTGGAATCTGTATGTATATTGAAAGGTAGTGTGAAAAGTTTAGATCCCTACTTTTTCAGAGAAAACAACTTTCAAATCATAATTGGAACACGTATCTTAGGAGTTTAATGCTTATGCATTTTAAGATTAAGATTAAGATTGTCCTGAGAGTTGGAAAATAATTTGAGGAAAAAAAAAAAAGATTAGAATCTTGGCTTTACCAAATAAATCTGTAGAGAGTTCAGCAACAGATTCCTAGAGGGCTAATAACGTATATACAGATAAACTCATGCTGCAATCTGCTGGTGTGTTTGAAAGACGTTTCAATGATTTTGTAGAGAAAAGCCCAAGCACTAACATCTTTAGTGATTTCACCACACTGTCAAGCTCTTTGTCAGTGGAATTTAAAGAAAATAAAACTACAGGAATTCACTGGACATTTCCTAGTGTGCCCCTGTTGGTAGACGTGCTTCAGGAAAAGGTGAACAGCTCCTAGCCAAAGAGGAAGCAGCTTTCAGAAAACAAACCCAAGAATAAGAATTGGCAGTACTCTTAAGACGCTGAGCAACATTGTTCAAGACAGTCTGGTCTTCCTGTTTTGTGGGAATTGCAAACATATTTTGCACTTAACTGCTAAACATTTTGGCAGCTTAGGACCCTAGTTACAAGTATATTTCCATGTTGCACCCACCTACTCTAATAATGAAATTCAAATATTCCCATCCTAATCCCCACTGCCTCCAAAACAGTACAATTAATCCTTCTCTGATGGAGTGAATGACAAATTCCCTTCTGCCAAAAGCAACCAGTCTTCTTATTCCTTTAAAACACTGTCAACTATTTCCCTTTATTTTAACGCAACAAAACAAATAAAATAAAATGAAGCTTTTTTGCTTTACCAAGTAAGGCTAACTGAACTAAGATCTAAAATATACTGAAGATGTGCAAAACGTGTGCCTACACTTGGAACTACTGCCAACTGTGAATATCTTTATGCCTGTGCTCTTCATTATATTGAATATCTATAGCAAGGCTATTTTCCATGTCCAAATGACACACTAAACATATATCATCAATATTACATATTTTTGCAGCAGGCAATTGCCTGCCTTGAATTCTTTTTTTTTTTTTTTTTTTTTCCTTGAGACAGAGTCTCACTCTGTGGCCAGGCTGGAGTGCAGTGGCACAATCTCGGCTCACTGCAACCTCCGCCTCCTGGGTTCAAGTGATTCTCCTGCCTCAGCCTCCTGAGTAGCTGGGACTACAGGTGTGTGCCACCGTGCCCAGCTAATTTTTGTATTTTTAGTAGAGATGGGGTTTCACCATGTTGTCCGGGATGGTCTTGATCTCTTGACCTTGTGATTCGCCCTCCTTAGCATCCCAAAGTGATGGGATTACAGGCATGAGCCACCACGCCTCGCTGGCTTGAATTCTTTAGAGCTAAGTTCTGTTAGCTTTTTGCGAAGCAAACAAAATCATTTCCTACTTGAAGAGAACTAGAGAAAGAAAGAAGAGGAAAGAGAAAATTTGTGAAGTGATTAAAAAGGGATAATTATGGAGATTACCTTTTCTTTTCAAGTTTGGAACTGAAATACCTTTGGTCCAGCTGTGGCTTTAAGATTTTCTGGCACAAAAGTAGGAAGAAAGTTATCTCAGGGTAATCTGTAAAAAATAATATCTTGTGCCACTAGAATAATTTTATTCTGATAATATCAGAAAAATTTAGTTGCCCTTTTGTATAAGGAAAGTCTTAAACATGAGTTTAAGTTTCTTTCTTTTTTTTTTTGAGACAGAGTTTCACTCTTGTCACCCAGGCTGGAGTGCAATGTTGCAATCTCGGCTCACCACAACCTGAGTCTCCTGGGTTCAAGTGATTTTCCTGCCTCAGGCTCCTGAGTAGCTGGAATTACAGGCACCTGCCACCACGCCCGGCTAATTTTTGCATTTTAAGTAGAGACAGTTTTGCTATATTGGCCAGGCTGGTCTCGAACTCCTGACCTCAGGTGATCCACCCGCCTTGACCTCCCACAGTACTGGAATTATAGGTGTGAGCCATCGCGCCCAGCCTGATTTTAAGTTTCTTAGGCATAGCTCTCAAGTTATATTAAAGCTTCAAAATTGGAACATTCTAATTAAACCTCTTTGAAGAAATAGTTCTACAGTTTGTTAACTATGGAAACCAGCCATGACTGTCAGTTTGCTGGAGCCCTGGATCATTGAATCCAGCTTCTAGAATCCGGTTGTCATTAACAGTTTACAAAACCAAAAAGAACAGGGGAGTATTCCTTTCTCTGGTCTTTCCCTCAGTTCTTTCATTTCTTTGCTTCCTCCTCAATCCTGTACCCCACACTCTTCTCACCTCTCCAGTTCCTGAGTAATCTGCAATACAGCCTTTTGAATCATCCTCAGGGTTGTATTGGTTTTAAGTTGGAACCCCATTAAACTATCATTTTGCTGAACACAAATTTCATTAAAGTATAATTTGTGGCTTAATGGCAGGCTAAATAAAACATTTTTAAATTAATTAATTTACATCTATTTAAATGGAAATCTACCCTTGTAGTGTAAGGAATTTTGGTGGAAGTGAAAGAGAAAAGATAAAGTACAAAGAGTTCTATGCTACTAAACCACTGAAACACGTATTTCTAAAAATACAATCTCTCAAATTTATTTTATTATTTATTTACTATTTTTAGAGACAGGGTCCCTCTGTGTTGCCCCAGCTGGAGTGCAGTGGTGTGATCAAGGCTCACTGTAACCTCCAACTCCTGGGCTCCAGTGGTCTTCCTGCCTCAACCGCCTGAGTAGCTAGGATTACACATGTGTACTACCGAGACAGCCAAACATGTAGGGGTCCCCGGAGAACCTCTGACCAGCCTGCACACTGGGAGAATGGGGTGGAGCCACGGGAAGTTTGCACCCTTTGCAGTGGGGAGGAGCCTGGACTCTCCTGTTCCAGGATGGTAACCTGGGATTCAATCTGTGAGGCGGGAGACCAGCTACCAGGACTCTCCCTCTGCTTAGAGTCCGTTTCCCCTTTTCCTTTTCACCCAATAAATTCCATTTTTCTCACCTTCAAAGTGTGTGCAAGCTTAATCTTTTCTGGTCATGTGACAAGGACCCTAAGGAGAAAGTCCAACACCACTACGTGTCCAGCTAATTAAATATATATATATAATTGTAGAGATGGGCTCCTGCTCTGTTGCACTGGCTGATCTTGAGCTCCGGGCCTCAAGCAGTCTCCCTGCCCCGGCCTCCCAGGGTGATGGGATTACGGGTGTGAACCAGCACATAACGCCTAGCCTCTCAAATGTCTTGGCGGAAAGTTGAGGCGCGGTATTACGGGACTCTAGCCATTAGTGGTGGGTGAGACGGCAGCCCACGGAATACTGCCATTGATAAGGTCCTTTGAGGTAAGCAAAATGATACTTCACCTATATTCATTCTGTGATCTTGGCTTCTAAGACCTCTCTTTAGATTTTGCTGAATTTTAAATTGCCCAGGGAGCTTTTAAAAATCTCAGGCCACACTCATACCAATTAAATCAGGAGCTCTTCCAGGAGACTCCAGTATGCAGGTAGTTTGAGGACCAGTGCTTCTTAACACTGAAAGTACGTATGAATCACCTGTGGATCTTGATGAGCTTGCAGGTTTTGAGTGTAGGTCTAGGCTGAGGCACAAAATTCTGCATTTTTTTAAACTGTATTTTTATTAAATATGGAACACTTCACAAATGTGTGTGTTATCTTTGTGTAGGGGCCATGCTAATCTTCTCTGTATTGTTCCAATTTTAGTATATGTGCTGTCAAAGCAAGCACAGGGGCTCGGCACATTGGCTTATGCCTGTAATCCTAGGACTTTGAGAGGCCATGGCAGGTGGATCATGAGTTCAGGAGTTCAAGACCAGCCTGGCCAACATGGTGAAACCCCGTTTCTACTAAAAGTACAAAAATTAGCCAGGTGTGGTGGTGTGTGCCTCTAATTCCAGCTAGTCGGGAGGCTGAGGCAGGAGAATTGCTTGAACCAGGACCTGGAAGGCGGAGGTTGCAGTGAGCCGAGATCACGCCACTGCACTCCATCCTGGGCTACAGAATGAGACTCTGTGTCAGGAAAAAAAAAAGGCAAGCACAGATACCACATTTCTAACCAGCTCCCAGGTGAAGCCCACAATGGTCCTCCCTGGTCTTTGAGTAGCTAGGGAGTTAGGAAGTATTCCCTCTACTTCTGTCTTCTGAAAGAAATTATAAAGAATTCGTACAGTTGCTTCTTTCAGTGTTTGATGTAATTTACCAGTGAATTCATCTGGGCCTAGGGGCTTTCTGTTTTGGAAGTTTATTAATTATTGATTCAATTTTTAAAATAATCCTGGATCTTTACAGATTGCCTGTTTTTTGTGGGTGTGAATTTTGGCAGATTGCATCTTTCAAGGAATTGGTCCATTTTATCTAGGTTATCAAATTTGTGAGAGTAGTTTTGTTATTATCCTTTTAATGTCTGTGGGGTTTTAAGTGATGACCACTTTTTTTTATTTTTTTTATTTTTACTGACGGTGCCAACCAGGTTATGTCTACTCTTTTAATTCTGATGTTAGTAATTATTTCCTCTCTCTTTTTTTGGTAGTGTAATGGGAGACTTACTAATTTTACTGATCTTTTCAAATAACTGGCTTTTGTTTTTTTGTTAATTTTCTCTATTTTCAGTTTCATTTTTTTCTGATTTTTATTCTTTTCTTCTGCTTAATTTGTCTATAATTTGCTCTTCTATTTCTAGTTTTCCAAGGAGGTAACATAGACTATTGATTTTGGATCTGTCTTTTTTTTCTAATATGTGTGTCCAGTGACATAAATTTCCCTTCCATTGCTACTGCTGCATCCCACAAATTGTATTTTCATTTTTATTTAGTTCAAAATTTCTAAATATATAATTGAATACATTGTTGCTATTATTATTTTGACCAGTTATCTGTTAGATCAATTAAGAATAAGAAAAATAAAAGTTTTTATCTTTTTATCTTTACTTATTTCTTCTCTAATGTTCCTCCTTTCTTTATGTAGATTTCATTTTCTGACCTTTATCGATTTTCTGACCTTTATCGATTTTCTGACCTTTATCAATTTTCTTCTCTTTGAAGAATGTCTTTTGGCCAGACATGGTGGCTTATGCCTATAATCCCGGCACTTTGGGATGCCGAGGTGGGAGGATACTTGAGGCCAGGAGTTTGAAAGCAGGCTAGCCAACATAGCTAGCTCCAATTTTTTTTTCTTTCTTTCTTTTTTTTTTTTTTTTGGCAGTGAGCCCTGATCATGCCTGTGCACTCCCAGTGAGCCCTGATCCTGCACTCCAGTGCACAGGCACGATCAGGGCTCACTGCAGCCTTGACTTCCCAGGCTCAAGTAATCCTCCTACCTCAGCCCCCCAAGTAGCTGGGACTACCAGTGTGTGTGTCACCATACCTGACTAATTTTTTTGTATTTTTAGTAGAGATGGGGTTTTGCTTTGTTGCCCAGACTGGTTTTGAATTCCTGAGCTCAAGTGATCTGCCCACCTCAGCCTCCCAAACTGCTGAGATTACAGGCATGAGCCTCCATGGAGGGCCTTCTATTTGAAAATAAAATAAAATAAAATAACTTTTAAAAATCACTTTTGCAAGATAGATCTACTGAAAATAAATTCCCTCGATGTTTATTTGTCTGAGAAAGTCTATTTCTCCTTTAAGTTTGAGGGAAAATTTCACAGTATACAGAATTCTAAGTTGGTGATATTTTTCTACTAACATGTTAAATATACTGCACTCTCTTCCTACTTGCAGGTTTCTAAAAAGTCAAATATAATTCTTATCTTTGTCCCTCTACATGTAAGAATATTTTTCCCCTCTGGCTTCATTGAAGATTTTTTCTTTATCTTTGATATTCTGCAGTTTGAATATGATATACCTATGTGTAATTTACTTGGGATTTATCCTTCCTGGTGTTCTTTGAGTTTTCTAAATCTGTAGTTTGGTATCTAACATTAATTTGGGAGAAACTCTCAGTTTATAATTGCTTCAAATATTGTTTTTGGTCAGGTGCAGTGGCTCACACCTGTAAGTCCAGCACTTTGGGAGGTCGAGGTAGGTGGACCACCTGCGGTCAGGAGTTCGAGACCAGCCTGGTCAACATGATGAAACCCCATCTCTACTAAAAGTACAAAAATTAGCTGGGCATGGTGGCGAGAGCCTGTAATCCCATCTACTCCCATGTAATCCCATCTCGAAAAAAAAAAAATCTATATGTCTATATATCTAGTTTTTGTCCCTTTTTCTCTTTCTGTGAGTTATAATTTTTTGTAATTGTCCTGCAGTTCTTGAATATTTTGCTGCCCCTCCCTTTTTTTTTTTTTTTTTTTGAGACAGAGGCTTGCACTGTCACCCAGGCTGGAGTGCAGTGGCGCGATCTCGGCTTACTGCAATATCCGCCTCTTGGGTTCAAGCAGTTCTCCTGCCTCAGCCCCCCAAGTAGCTGAGACTAAGTGCACCACCACACCCTGCTAATTTTTTGTATTTTCAGTAGAGATGGGTTTTCACCGTGTTGGCCAGGATGGTCTCGATCTCCTGACCTCGTGATCCGCCCACCTCAGCCTCCCAAAGTGCTGGGATTACAGCGCCCCTGGCCTGTTTTTTTTTTTTTTTTCTCTCTTTGCTTTTTCAGTTTCTACTGAACATCCTCAAGCTCAGAAAATCTTTCCTCGGTTGTGTTTAGTCAACTCAGAAGCTCATTAATGGCAATCTTCATAGTATTTTTAATCTCTAGCAATTTTTTTTGGCTCTTTCTCAGAATTTCCATTGGTCTTATTACATTTATCCATTGGCACTTTCATTTATTTATTTTTCTTTTTTCTTTTTCTTTTTTAGAGGCATAAAAAAGAGTACACCCAGAGTCACCCAGGCTAGAGTGCAGTGACATGATCATAGCTCATTGCAGCCTCAAACTGCTGGGCTCAAGTGATCCTCCTATCTCAGTCTTCTGAGCACCTGTGACTACTGACATGTACCACTGTGTCTGAGTATTTTTTGTAATTTTTGTAGCGATGTGCTCTCGCTATGTTCTGCAGGGTGGTCTCAAACTTCTAGCTTCAACTGATTTTCCTGCCTGGGTTTCCTAAAATGCTGTGATTATAGGTGTGAGCCACCATGCCCAGCTTATTTATTTATTTTTATTTTTGGAGATGGAGTCTGGCTCTGTCGCCCAGGCTGGCGTGCAGTGGCGCAATCTTGGCTCACTGCAACCTCTGCCTCTTAGGTTCAAGTGATTCTCTTGCCTCAGCCTCCTGAGTAGCTGGGACTACAGGCACAGGTCACCATGCCTGGCTAATTTTTGTATTTTTAGTGGAAACCGAGTTTCACCATTTTGGTCAGATTGGTCTTGAACTCCTAACCTCAGATTATCCATCCACCTTGGCCTCCCAAAGTGCTGGGATTACAGGTGTGAGACACCATGCCCGGCTGGAAACAAATGATTTTTTGTTTTGGAGCCAGAGTCTTGCTCTGTCACTCAGGCTGGAGTGCAGTGGTGTGATCTTGGCTCACTGCAACCTGTGCCTCCCATGTTCAAGCAATTCTTGTGTCTCATCCTGCCAAGTAGCTGGGATTATAGGCATATACCACCACACCAGGCTAATTTTTGTATTCTTAGTAGAGATGGGGTTTCAATGTGTTGGGCAGGCTGGTCTCGAACTCTTGGCCTCTTATTTTTTGAGACAGGGTCTCACCGTGTCCAGGCTGGAGTGCAGTAGTGTAATCATGGTTCACTATAGCCTCAAACCCCTGGGCCTGACTGATCCACCTGCCTCAGTCTCTCAAGTAGCTAGGAATACAGCCGCATGCCAGCCCACCCACCTCATTCAAATTTTTTAGTTTTTAATTTAATTTAATTTAATTTTAAGACAGCGTCTCACTTTGTTGCTCAGGCTGGAGTGCAGTTGCATGATCACTGCTCACTGAAGGCTTGACTTCTCCAGGCTCAGGGGATCTTCCTGCCTCAGCCTCCTGAGTAGCTAGCACTGCAGGCATATGCCACCATGCCCAGCTAATTTTTGTATTTTTTGTAGAGAGAGGGTTTTGCCATGTTGCCCAGGCTGGTCTTGAACTCCTGCATTTAAGCAATCCTTCTACCTCGGCCTCTCAATATGCTGGGATTATAGGTGTGAGCTACTATGCCTGGCCACGTTAGAGCTTTTATTATGTTAATCATAGTTGTTTTTAATTCCTACTCTGATAATTTTACCCTTCCTAAAATATCTGTGTCTGGTTCTGATGCTTTGTCTCTTCAAACTATTTTTTGCCTTTTAGTATGCCTTATGATTTTTTGGTTGAAAGCCAGACATGATATACTGGGTAAAAAGAACTGTAATAGCTAGGCCTTTCCTGATGTAGTAGTGAGGTATGGTGGGGGGTGGAGGCAAGTATTATATAGTCCTGTGATTAGGTCTCGGTTTTGTAGTTAGTCTGTGCTCCTGGGCTGTGAACTTCATAGTGCCTCCCAGTCTCCCCAGCCTCCCACCTTAAATAGGACATTATGGCCAGACAGCGTTAGAGTTGGGTATTTCCCTCACCAAGATCATTTAAGTGCTCACAAAACCTCAATAGGTTAGCCTCTGACAAAATAGTTTCTCTTAAAGGCAGATCTTGTTAAGAAGAACAGAGTGTTCTGATATAATTAAAAATGATTAATTTTCCTCTGCACAGTCCAATGCTAAAGGGATTTTTTTTTTTTAATATCTTCAGTGTAAGAGCATCATAAAGTTCCAGGAGCTAGAACATGGGTCCAGAAATGATCTTTTCAGTATGCTTGTGTGGATGAGGTTCATAGCTGCTGATTCATAATTATTTATGAATCATAAGGAATTGAAGTATGAATCAGAATGGTAATTTATTGGTTTTCTTATGGGAAATTCCTGTGACTGAGATACTCAGGTTTCTTCCACAAGCACTCCCAGGTATCAGATTTAAAAAAAAGCAGATGCACTTGAGAGCTTTTTCATCCAAGAATGGGAAATCCTTGTGTGAAACTGTCTCCATTCATAACAGAAAAACTTCCTTATGCCTGGCAATTTTATATTGCCCCGATTCAGTGTTAAAAGTGTAGTTTTCTCAGATTC
Source organism: Plecturocebus donacophilus (assembly GCA_004027715.1). Taxonomy (NCBI): domain Eukaryota; kingdom Metazoa; phylum Chordata; class Mammalia; order Primates; family Pitheciidae; genus Plecturocebus; species Plecturocebus donacophilus. Next base: position 7,890 of record PVKP010003602.1, on the reverse strand, counting down.
TGGTAATTGTGATTAAAAATAATTAAGACAACACTTACAGGCTGATTATTCTGGGAACAATGAATGATGCTAAGCACTGAATCCTCACAAAACCTTTGTAGGTAAAGATGACTACACTTTGGTAGATTAGGAAGGTGAGATGACTTAGTCAGAGTCACCCTCCAAGTTAGTACAACCCACGCAAGTTCCAATGCAGAGCTCTCTAGTCTGTTACAGTAGGTATCTAGTTAGACATGTGCAGGGTGGGAGAGTCCCACACCCCCAACCCAGGACTGTCAGGCAGCCATCAGGTGATGGTCAGGCAGTTGTTAACATGTCTCTGTGAAATAGTAATTGGTTGCAGCTGGTGCCAGGGAAAGGCCGTCTCCTAATAGGTAGAAACACCTGAAACTAGTGATCAGCCACTCCCTGATAAGATCTCAGGAGCTGGGCGAGTGGGCTCAAGCATGCGCACCAAGAGGCAAAATGGCAAGTTTAACTGGCACAAGGCTTCCTGAGAACATTTGACTGGTAAGAGAAAAACACCTCAGTTGAGCATGCATGCAACTTCAGTAAACACACTGTGCGTTTGACCCCACCCAAGTGCTGACAGGCCACTTTACATGCAGACAGCCCAATCCAAGGGAAGAATCAGGGGAGAAGACGTAAGATCTCAGAAGTATGCCAGTGTATAAAACCTCAAGTCAAAGGTCAAACTGTGCATGTGATTTCTCAAGTTGCCCACTTGACCCTCTTCGAAGTGTACTTTATTTCCTTTCATTACTGTCGTAAAGCTTTTTGATAAACTTTTACTACTGCTCTAAAACTTGTCTTGCTCTCTCACTCTGCCTTATGCCCCTCTGTCAAATTCTTTCTTCTGAAAAGGCAAGAACTGAGGTTGTTGCAGACCTGTATGGATTGGCCGCTACTAATATATTTTGGTGCCACATGACTAGGATGCGTTCTGCTGCTAACAAGCTGACCATACATTATATGGACCCTATCTGTTTTCTGGATAGCCCAGAACAAACCCTCCTAAGTTAATACATTCTTTATTCTGATATGTTATAGTAAAACTAGTTATAAATGATTCAGTTTTTGCTTTGGCCAGTTAATCAATGTGACTGTGATCAGTTTTCCATGAAATTTTATAATCTAGAATATTTTATTTTATTTTTTATTTTTAGAGACAGAGTCTCACTCTGTTTCTCAGGCCGGAGTGTAGTGGTGCCATCATAGCTCACTGCAGCCTTGAACTCCTGGCCTCAAGTGATCCTCCCACCTTAGCCTCCCAAGGCACTGGGATTGTAGGTGTAAGCCACCATGCTTGGCGGTAGAATATTTCAAATGTATAAAAGAGGTATAAAGAATATTGTAATAAATACGCAATTTACGCAATGATGACTTCTAAGCATTGGCATAAGTCTCTTCTCCACAAACAGATTCCTTTAAAACATAGACAAGTTGGGTCATTTTTCTTCTCAAAATTCTCTGATGGCTTCCCACATCTAAATTAAAGCTCAAAGTCCCAGTGAACCACCAGGCCTTACACCATCTGGCTTCGCATTGACTCCCGCATTGTCTTCTACCATTTTCCCTCCCATTACTGGTACTCCAGCTATATTTACCTTGCTATGTTTTCAAGACACCAAGCACTTTCCTATCTCAGCCTTCGTGCCTACGGCTCTGTCTGAACCACTCCTATCTTAGGATCAAGTTCAGCTGTAAGACAGTGAGAGAAAAAAATAGACTATTTATTTCATGTTCAAGAAATATAGAAGTAGTCATTCCGAAGATGGTATAGCAGTTTCATGGTTTCAAGCACCCACACTCCTTCTGTCTTTATGCTTTGCCATATGCAACTTCCATTCTCAAAGTCATTTCACAGTCCAAGATAGCTACAGGAACTCTAGTCCTTGAGCTTGGATTCCAGCCAACAGGAAAGAGGAAAAGGCAGAGAGCACCCTGTTTCTATGAAACGTCAGGTGAAAGGGGAAATGGAACATCTGATTCTCTGAAAATGTTTTTTACAAATTCAAACCTTTGGCTGGGCATTGTGACTCACACCTGTAATCCCAGCACTTTGGGAGGCCGAGGTGAGCAGGTCACCTGAGATTGGAGTTTGAGGCCAGTCTGGCCAACATGGTGAAACCCCATCTCTATTAAAAATACAAAAATTAGCCAGGTGTGCTGGCGCACGCCTGTAGTCCCAGCTCCTCGGGAGGCTGAGGCATAAGAATGGCTCGAACCCAGGAGGTGGAGATTGCAGTGAGCCAAGATCACACCACTTCACTACAGTGTGAGTGAGAGAGCAAGACTATGTCTCAAAATAAATAAATAAATAAATACAAATTCAAACCTTTGCTATGTCAAGTAAAATCCCATCTACCTCATGGCAGCCTTAGAGGGTAACAAGATATTCCTTTCAACTGAATTTGTTTCTGATCAGCCTACCAGTAAAAATGTAGTTGAGCGTTATCTCATTGTATTGCCTATGATGCAAGATAATTCAGATACTTTTCATTTTAGCAACGAAAACATTTTAAAAATTAATTGCATGATGACAATGTACAAAAAGAATAATATATTTATTGATGTAAGTACTTGATGTGCTAAAATCATAGCATTTGCTTATTAGGAAATTATAAGCAAAAACAGTATTTTTAGTACCAAAAGCTTGTGAGAAAGGTTTACTGATTTCAGCTGTAGTAAGCCTCTGAAATTAATTTCTGCATTTATTTTGGTTGTACAATATTGAGAAAAATCTCACTCACGGACTAGCAGTCAGAAATGATTTTAGGTTATTGTGTTGTTTTGTTCATCTTATAATTTTACAGTTTTGATTAAACAGACATGGCAAGAGATTTATTCCGAGATATAAATAAAAATAGCACAAGTTAACATATATGTCCCCAGAATGTTAAACTTCAGTATATAATATGTGAGAAGGCATGGTAAATATGCTTTTACACAAATTCTTAAATGTTTTAAATAAATAATTATATATTTTTAATATATCTTGAAGGGCCACATTGTCACTTACTGGCTTTTTAAAGAAACGCTTCGGACGTGCATGGTGGCTTATGCCTGTAATCCCAACACTTTGGGAGGCTGAGGCTGGTGGATCACCTGAGGTCAGGAGTTTGAGACCAGCCTGACCAACATGGTGAAACCCCTTTTCTACTAAAAATAAAAAAAATTAGCCAGGCATGGTGGCAGATGCCTGTAATCCCAGCTATTCAGGAGGCTGAGACAGGAGAATCACTTGAAGCTGGGAGGTGGAGGTTGCAGTGAGCTGAGATAGGGCCACTGCACCCCAGCCTGAGCGACAGAGCAAGACTCTATCTCAAAAAAAAAAAAAAAAAAAAAAAAAGGGCGGGCACGGTAACTCAGGCCTGTAATCCCAGCACTTTGTGAGGGCAGGGAGGGTGGATCATGAGGTCAGGAGATTGAGACCATCCTGGCTAACACAGTGAAACCCATCTCTACTGAAAATACAAAAATTAGCTGTGTATGGTGGTGGGTACCTGTAATCCCAGCTACTCAGGAGGCTGAGGCAGGAGAGTTGCTTGAACCCGGGAGGCAGAGGTTGCAATGAGCCAAGATTGCGCATTGCACTCCAGCCTGAGTGACAGAGTAAGACTCTGTCTCAAAAAAAGAAAGAAAGAAAGAAAACAAAAATAAAAAACAGCTTCATTGACATTAGGTCTCAAAATTTTGATCTTTTGTAAGTATACAATCCAGTGAATTTAAATGAATATATAGAATAATATAGTCATTACCAATCCAATTTAAGGACATTTCTATCACCCCAGAAAGATTCCTCATGCCCATTTGTAGTCATTTTTCTTTCCCATCCAAACCCCAGACAACTTTCTTTCTTTCTTGTGTTTTTGAGACAGAGCCTCACTCTGTTGCCTGGGCTGTGTAGTGCAGTGGTAATCTCGGCTCACTGCAGCCTCCATCTCCTGAGTTCAAGCGATTCTCGTGCCTCAGCCTCCTCAACTTCCTGAGTAGGTGGGACTACATGTGCAGCCACACCCGGCTAATGTTTTGTATTTTTTGTAGAGATGGGGCTTGCCATGTTGCCCAGGCTGGTCTCGAATACCTGAGCTCAGGCAGTCTGCGTACCTCAGCCTCCCAAAGCCCCAGACAACTTTCTAACAATAAAGATTTACCTTTCTACATGTTTCATTAAATGGAATCCTATAATGCTTTGTACTTTTATTATACTTAGTATGTTTTGGGGGTTCATCCATCTTGTAGATGAATTAGCATTTCATCAATTTTTATTGCTGAATAATTTTTTTTTTTTTTTGAGACAGAGTCTTGCTCTGTTGCCAGGTGCCAGATTGGAGTGCAGTGGCGCAATCTCGCCTCACTGCGGCCTCCGCCTCCCAGGTTCAAGTGATTTTCCTGCCTCAGCCTCCCAAGTAGCTGGGACTACAGGCACGTGCCACCAGGCCCAGGTAATTTTTGTATTTTAGTAGAGATGGGGTTTCGCTATATTGGCCAGGATGGTCTCGATCTCTCAACCTTGTGAACCGCCTGCCTTGGCCTCCCAAAGTGCTGGAATTACAGGCATGAGCCACCATGCCCAGCCATGATTTTTTTATTGTATGGATGTACCACATTTTGTTTATTCACTTATCAGTTGATGGGTATATTCAGGTTTCCAATTTTCAGCCGTATGGATAATGCTACTGTAAACCTTTGCTTACAGCCCTTTGTGTAAATATAGGCTTCATTTCTCTTGGACAGATTCCAAGAAATGAATTTGCTGAATCATATGTTAAACATATGTTTAGCTTTTAAAGAAACTGCCAAACTGTTTTCCAAAGTGATTTTATCATTTTAAAATTCCTACTAGCAATGTATGAGGACTCCAGTTCTCCACATTATCTCGTCAGCATCTGTTATTGTAGGTCTTTTTGATTGTAGCCATTTTCGTGGGTGTGAAGGGGGATCCCATTATGGTTTGAATTTGTATTTACCTAATGGCTAATGATGCCAAGCATCTTTTCATGTACTTGTTGGCCATTCATATATCTTTGGTGAAATGGCTTTGTAAATTTTTGTCCGTTTTTAAACTGAGTTATTTGTTTTGGTATTGAGTTGTAATGGTTCTTTATATAATCTGGATAAAAGTTGTTCCTCTATTCTATACTTTTAGAAAATGGCACATGAAATATTTACATTTTAAATGTAGTTTACAGAATGGATCTAAAATGTATGCATGCTGTCTATATTTTTACTTGTGGGAAAAAAATCTATACTAGGGATATAAGTTATCTGATACTTGATTCGTGAATATTGTAAATGCTCAGTCTGTGGCTCGTCTTTTCATTTTCTTAATGGTTAAAATATATTTTAGAAATGATATTTCCACAAAAGGTTTGGAGTCCCTAAATCCTCTACTTAGTAACCTAGGCTTATCAGAACACAGTTTGAAATCTACTGCAAGTGTTTCAGCAACCTTTAAATTCAGCAAGCTGAGTAACTCGTTTTCAGTGGAATCATGCACTGGTGGAGTTGGAAGGGACTTTGCAATTAACCAGATGTCCTTCTAATTTTGTAAATAGACTCCTGGATATTTGAATGACTTAATATTTCGATATTGAATGAGTTAACTATAATTTCTATATGCCAGGTTTTATAGAGCATGGAGGCCCATGGCTTGCATTTGACATCAGACAGAGACTAGGGACTGATAAGTTCAGCTAGGACAGGGGTATAGAATGAGAAAATTAGTATTTCCTGATAGCACTAGAGATTTATTTGCTGGCTGAAGATAAAGGAGATTAGGCATCAAAGAGAAGGAAGGAAGAACTCTGAACTCTAAAAACAGGGTGTAATAATACAAATTCACCTCAAAGGCTGTTTTAAAAAGAATAAAAGAAACTCAACAAACAAGAACTCTTGAAGTTAAGGGAATTGTGTTCAGTATATAAGGGGGCAACTTTGCATATTTACCTCAAATCATCCCATGCCTTCTTTGCATTTATGACTCATGTACATTTCTTTTTGTATGGCACTAACTTCATTCATTCATACCCCTTTAAACTAACTTCATTCATTTATTCATTAACAATGTACTGTAGTTTTTAATGATAAAATCACTAGATAGGAATAGAAGGAAACTTTCTCAGCATAATAAAGACCATATATGAAAAACCCACAGCTAATTTCATATCAATGATACCATCAAACTGAAAGTTGTTTCCCTAAGATTATTAACAAGTGCCTGATTTTGCCACTTACATTCAACATGGTATTAGCAATTGTAGCCAGAGAAATTGGGCAGCAAAAAGAAAGGCATTCAAATTAGAAAGGAGGAAGTAAAATTATCTCTATTCACAGATGTTACAAATCTTCTATGTTGAAAACCCTAAACATTCCACACACGAAAATTAGAACCAATAAAAAAGTTCAGCAAAATAGAGGCATACAAAATCAACACAGAAGAATCAGTTGCATTTTATTTTATTTCTTATTCACTTATTTATTTATATTTTCAGACACAGGGTCTCCCTCTGTTGCCCAGACTAGAGTAGAGTGGCATGATCATAGCTCACTTCAGCCTTGAAGTCCTTGGCTCAAGTGATTCTCCTGCCTCAGCCTGCCAAGTAGCTGTGACTACAGGTATGTGCCACCACACCCAGCTCATTTTTTAATTTTTTGGAGAGACGGTGTCTTACTTATGTTGCCCAGACTGGTCTCAAGCTCCTGATCCTCCCTCCTTGGCCTAGGCATGAGTCATTGCACCTGGCCTGGTTGCATTTTATGCTCTAGCAATGAATCAATCCAAAAAGGAAACTAAGAGAACAACTCAAGTCATAATATCACCAAAAAGAATAAATACTTATAAATAAATTTAACCAAGGAGCTGCACTATTTGTGTACTGCAAACCTCAAACCATTGTGGAAAGAAATTGAAGAAAATATAAATGAATATGAAGACATCCTGTGTTTATGAATTGGAAGATCTAATATTGTGTTTTTGTTGTTGCTGTTGTTTAGACAGGGTCTCACTTCTGTCACCCAGGCTGGAGTCCAGTGGCGCAATCTTGGCTAGTTGCAGCCTCTGCTTCCTGGGTTCAAGTGATTTCTCCTACCTCTGCCTGCTAAGTAGCTGGGATTACATGCATGCACCACAAAGACCAACTAATTTTTGTATTTTTAGTATAGATGGGTTTTGCCATGTTGCCCAGGCTGGTCTCGAACTCCTGAGCTCAAGTAATCTGCCTGCTTCAGCCTCCCAGAGTGCTGGGATTACAGGCATGAGCCACTGCCCAGCCTGGAAGATCTAATATTGTTAAGATGGCAATACTACCCAATGCAATCTACATATTCAATGCAGTCCTATCTAGCTCTTACACCATTGTTTGTAGAAATAGAAAAACCCATTCTAAAATTCAAATGAATCGCAAGGGACCCTAAATAGCCAAAATAATCTTTAAAAAGAAGAACAAATTTGGAAGTCTCACACTTCCTGATTTTAAATCTTATTATGAAGTTATGACTGGATGTGGTGGCTCGTGCTTCTAATCTCAGCACTTTGGGAGGATCAGGAGTTTGTGACCAGTCTGGGCAACATAGTGAGACCCCATCTCTGTTAAATTAAAACAACCCATTCGACCCAGCAATCGCATTATTGGGTATATATCCAAAGGATTATAAATCGTTCTACTATAAGGACATATGCACACGAATGTTCATTGCAGCACAGTTTACAATAGCAAAGACCTGGAACCAACCCAAATGCCCATCAATGATAGACTGGACAGGGAAAATGTGGCACATATACACCATGGAATATTATGCAGCCATCAAAAACGATGAGTTTGCGTCCTTTGTAGGGACATGGATGAACCTGGAAACCATCATTCTCAGCAAACTGACACAAGAACA